>VCRD01002102.1:15413-34299 GCA_006783055.1 Trinorchestia longiramus
CTCTTATTCTCTGCTCCATTGTTTTAGATCAGGGGTGGGCAAACTTTTCAGTGCAAGGGCCACGTTCAAAAATTCGCAATTTCATTGGGCCGCATAGTACAGGTTCGCACATAAGTAAGGTATTGTCGGTATCACTGATACGTCAGCAGCACTTTTTGAAACTTTAAAAAATTCAAAAATTTCAAAAAATTCAAAAATTTCAAAAAATTCCAATAACTGACAATATCAAAAATTTTAAAAATTCCTAAAATTCAAAAAATCAAAAACTAAAAACAAGGAAAAATTTTACGCAATTTAAAAAATTAAGACAAAATCAAAAAATAAAAAAAATATTAAAAAAAATAAAAAAAATCGAAAAATGCAAAAAATTAAACCATATGAAAATTTTCAAAATTAAAAACATTAAAAAGTAATTTAAAAAATACAAAAAATTTAAACCATTTAAAAAATAAAAAATTAGAAAAAAATTCTAAAACCAAAACATTCATAAAATTCCCAACCCAAAGTAACGTAATGTAACGTGACCTGACCCTAACCGTATAATAGATACCGCAATCAAGGTGTGACGCACAGGTACGATAGTCGTAAGCGTAGTAATATATAGATAATATGACTTTGACGATATAAGAATCATAAAAGCTATTTAAATTCGATATTTATTTTTGTCAAGTTAACCTTTGACTTATACATTATATGGGTCTACATATATCCTCATATGAAATTTGTTGTCCTAGAAGGAAATGGCGCTCATTTGTCATATATACATATAGCGTAATTATCATTTGAAACTTCGATGTTGTTCAGCGTCATGCCGAAGAATTTCCTCTCTTTCATGCGTTAAGCTTTCTCTAGCTACTCAGTGTTTCTCTGTATTATTCCGTACAATTGCCAAGCGCCATTAAAGGGTCAAGTTAGCTCTAGCTTCTCGTTGGCGAGTAGCATTGCTTCGTCTTGCCATTTCGCGTTGTTCGTCCGATAGTCTTCGGCGTTTTTCTTGCTGTCGAAGTCTTGCTGCTTCTCTCTTACGGTTGGACACGTTTCTATCCATGTTGGCCTTTTTTGCCGGAATTTTATTCTGAAATATCGTCTATTATCTCTTTGAAGCTTTTCAAGAAAATCACAATTCCGAAAACAATAACTTAATTTCCAAAATCTTTGGCCTTATACTATGTAGTAGCCAGGCTACTGATCAAACTAATTTAAAAGATTTCTTTTCGCATTATCAATTAAAAATATCAAAGCATCATGATGAATTTCAACAGAAAAGGTCCAATGAGAATTTCTATTTGTAAAAATAAACCGATTGTGTATTCTGGATACCATAATGCAAGGGAAAGGGAATTGAATTGCCACAGAAAAATAATGCAATGGAATGATTTCTTTTATTTCTTAAGCTTTATCCTTGTTACTATCAAAGCTATCGATTAGAAGAGTGTGACACACGGACAGACAGACGGAGGGACGGACGCGGCTCTTATTATAGTATAGATTTACAAAGGACTAGTGTTTTCATTGAATATTTCGTTAATGACAACATTTCTAGTAAAAACTAAGACACTTAGTTTTCTACTGCTGCAGTTGACTCTGCAATTCGTGTCATATTCGGGTACAATGTACCCGAATCATAGGGCAATACCCCGCCGAACTCGGTATCCACGATACAGACTCGAGTATATAAGGTTCTGGATCTCTCTAATTTTTTGAAAGTGACACGAAACACATAAAAAATAAATAATATGTAAATAAATAAATAAACAAATAAACACACGACGGGCATTCTTAGCATTAGATTAGATTAGATAGCGGGATGCACCGCTATTATATTATTATTATTATTATATTATTATATATATTGTAGGATGCACCGTTGTTTCCATCACTATAACTCTAGTTTCACTTTCAAAAACATCTCATCATCCCCTTGGGATATATTCGCACAATCCTTGGGGATTCATGCCTCCAGTTATGAACTCTCTGATCTAGGAGTTACGCGAAGTTTTAGCTCCGACTGGATTCAAATGCAACAATTCCTGTGTCTGAAGATATGCTGGAGAGTGGAGGTGGGTAACTTGAAACATTGTGATGCTTGCCATTTAAACTGTGGTACTAGTCTTTTTTCATTGCCTACATGTCAATCAGTTAATGGCTCATATCAACTACTGCACAGAAGATCAGAGATGAGAATTATCTACATCTATCATAGACAATGTATCTCCATCTCTTATTCTCTCTCTCTCTCCCTGTATCTGTGTGTGTCCGTCCCATTACTTCCTATCTATAACAGAAGAAAAATTAATGAACTGAAATCAGAACAGGTATGCATGTATTACAAACATTGTATTGTGAATACCAAAGGCCCTGGATCACTATAAAATACTAAATTTTTCTGCTATTAGCTCTCTTCTCTTACACGGCCATGTTATCGGCAAATTCGGTAAAAAATGGAAGTTCTGTATATATTTATGAAAAATATTCAAGGGTAAAACCGAAAAGTGTATTTTATTTCATAGTTCCCTGATTTTATCACTTTTAAACCAAGAAATATCAATAGGTACCATCTGGGCCATGTTATCGGTAGATAAGATACAGAAAGGTAGTTCTGAATGAAATTAATACAAAGTATCTTTAATGTATTCATCTTTATAATAATTTCAAATTAGTTAAATCTAAATCGTGGAATTTCCACTGGAAGTTTTAGTATTTCATAAAGAAGATTTACTAACTCTAAAGTCCCCAGCACTGTACAATACCAGAGCACGTAAGCGTTCAGAAGTTGCGCGCTGGAAAATTGAAAGTAATCCGATTGAGCTCTCTTCACTCCCTTTTATTGGATAGACCTTCAAAAACCAAGAAGAAAGAACTAATTTCAACTAGAAATTCGGAGATAATTGCATCAAAGCAACTTCACAACTTCCCTGTGGCAAGCTTTTAGACAAAAGCTGCATCTCAGAATACAAAAATCCAAACCACACCGAAATTCACTCTCAAATTTCCAACTCCCTGCTATATCCTCTGCATTCCCAATTTCAGACAAGATCCTCCATACTCTTAACTCCAGACAAACCCCTCCATATTACCAGCTCCAGGGAAGCCCCTCCATACTCCTAACTCCAAACAGGACCCTCTGCATTTTCAATTTCTATACTTGAGCTTTGAGATTGTTAATGTATCTATTTTGTTAATAAATAAATGTATTTCTGTTCCTTGTATTGTTAGTATATAGTTCTTTGTGTGCGATTATTGGAGTTGGTAGTTGTCTGGTTAATTTGTGCTGTAATGTTCTGCAATCTATTGTGGCTGGTTGTTGCAAGACCGTCTGAAAACAAACAAAAAGACAGTATCTATATTCATAAATAACCTGAGTTCAGGTCCCCGTCTTACTGGAAATTCCAGCATCCATGCTCTGTTTGAGGTCGGTACCCCAAACCTGTCCAACGAAGGCCATGCATCCAAGGTTCGGTGACCTAAGGACACCGGCGAGCTGTGCGACTGGTTCCTTCTTTGCATGTGCACTTCGCCCGTGTTTTGTTTACGATAAGCACTTATCAGCAAAACATCATGTGCATTAATGTATATCATGCATCATTTTATTTAGATTAAAATTATATATTTTTCTATTTTGACTATGTGCCATCATTTCAGAACTAAAATAGACATCATTTGCGCAACTTGAGAGTTTTTAGCATTCTTGGGTTAGCTCATTCTGTAATGCTAGCTTTTCTTAACTTGAACGTTTGTTGTCGAGGAGACCATCGGTGATGCAGTGGAGCATTCAACAAGGTTGGTACACCAGCCAGTTAACAATTAATTGTACTGACCAGAACCACGATGCCTTTTGGAGAGTTGATTTCAGTTAATCCTCCTATGAGCTTGTATCCTTGAAATCCAAAATACAGCCAATTGTGCCCTGAAATTAATGTTGTTTGCCTCAGTAACCTTGTATCCTAGATACTGAAAATACATTTAATTAAATAATGAAGCTGATCAGTTGTGTAGGTATAATTATTGTGAATACTTTTTCAACAGTAGGCGCAGTGGCAGCGCTTTTTCCAAAACGAAGCGCTATATTAAGCAAAAACTTTAAATAACTGGATTTTAGGATAACAATAGCTTAAAATAAATTCAACATGTACAGATTGCTCTCATTCATTTGAATGATACAGTATTCAGTGATTTCGGAAGTAATCCATCCGTAGATTTTTCTCCAAAAGAAGCATTTCGCTTGATCAAGTTAATGCTTTAATAACTACAACTAGAGTTATACTAAATACTGCAACTGCAGCAACATAAAATGCAGAAATGATCCAAAATACGGGTGAGCGAAATTTTGTCCTCGTGATGATACAGGGTGGATCATAAGCAAGGTACCTCATTAAAACAATCATAGCAATAAAAATTTAAATGGTAAAAATTTTGATTATTTCAGAAAGTAAGAGGAGATTTAAAAGTTTAATACATATTCAAGCGTGGAACAATACAATACATTTACGTATGGAATACAATATCTTTTAAACGACTCTCCTTATTAGACAAACCGTGGCGTGTTTTTGCAACGGTGTTGCGCGTTACTTTCATTAACGTCACAGGTGGAATGTTGTTGATTTCTTGAATGATGTTGCATTTTAATTACTGTAAGATATCCAGAATTTCGGAAGCACTGCTAATAGCCACTAGCACTGCTAATAGTCACTAGCACTGCTAATAGTCACTAGCACTGCTAATAGCCACTAGCACTGCTAATAGTCAGTAGCACTGCTAATAGCCACTAGCACTGCTAATAGTCACTAGCACTGCTAATAGTCACTAGCACTGCTAATAGTCAGTAGCACTGCTAATAGTCAGTAGCACTGCTAATAGTCACTAGCACTGCTAATAGTCAGTAGCACTGCTAATAGTCAGTAGCACTGCTAATAGTCAGTAGCACTGCTAATAGTCAGTAGCACTGCTAATAGTCAGTAGCACTGCTAATAGTCAGTAGCACTGCTAATAGTCAGTAGCACTGCTAATAGTCAGTAGCACTGCTAATAGTCAGTAGCACTGCTACACTGACAACAATGATATGCTGAAAAACTTCAAAATCTCCTCTTTTATTCTCAACTAGTGTACTCGTGCCATCAAAAATGATGTCAAATCTAGTCTGATCTAATACTAAGAATGACTGCGGTGTGTTTATTTATTTATTTATGTATTCATTTATTTATTTATATATTTCGCGTCACTTTAAAAAAAATTAGAGAGATCCAGAGCCTTATATACTCGAGTCCGTATCGTGGATACCGAGTTCGGCGGAGTATTGCCCTATGATTCGGGTACATTGTACCCGAATATGACACTCATTGCAGAGTCAATTGCAGCAGTAGAAAACTAAGTGTCTTAGTTTTCAATAGGAATGTTGTCATCAAAGAAATACTCAATTAAAACGTTTGTCCTTTGTAAATGTTTATAAAACTAAATATATTGTATTGCGTTCTTATATGTAATTTTATTTAATATCTTTCCAACAGTATTTGCTATCATTTTTGATGGTACGGGTATTATCACAAAATCTCTGCCGTCATTTTTGACGGCTGGGTTCACTAGTGTATAATAAACACTTAGAATACAGTATTTTTAAGCCGTAATAGAAGTAGTTACAGCCATTCGTGTCATATCCCAGACACAGAAATTCAGCATTACTGAAAGCAACTGCGAGCGTGTGTATGTATATTGTAATATGCAATACCCCGCCGAACTCTGTATCCACGATACGGACTCGAGTATATAAGGCTCTGGATCTCTCTAATTTTTTTAAAGTGACTTAATATAGTGCACTTGTACAGCGAAAATGAGTGTATTAATTTACCAGTAAACTGAAACCCAGACCACCAGTGCTAATTTCTTCCTATCTATTCTTAAGAGCGTGACACGAAATATATTAATAAATAAATATATAAACACACGACAGTCATTCTTAGTATTAGATTGTCGTTTCCACTTTTACTGTTCTTATGAATTTAAAACGTACCTAACTTATGGCAAATACGACAAATCTTAATCGCGTTTAGAAAAAAATAGTACACCAGTAAATGAACAAATTTACGTGCTTGTTATTGAATTTTTTCCTTTCATTTGCCAGTCGATACCACCTCTTTGAAGAAGTTTCCATATTGAAGGGGAAAAAGGCTAATAACGAAAAAAATCCCGTATTTGATAGTAATTTATGACTATTAGTAATTTAGGACTATGCCTGCCGTATTTGATAGTAATTTATGACAATGCTGTACCAGTCGTACAGCACTGTATCTACAATACAGTGCTTCAAATAAACACATGTATATTTGTTCCATTGAGAAGTCAATACTTAGCCCAAGATAAACACTTTATTTCAGCTCCTTAGAAATAGATTGTTTAAAAATAATTTCCTCTCACTAATTCAGCAGTAAGAGGGATAGGATATATATATATATATATATATATATATATATATATATATATATATATATATATATATATATATATTCATCTACTTATATAATAACAGTGTATCTTTATCTCTCTCTATCTATATTTCTCTATTTATCTCTGTGTGTGTGTCTGTCCCACTACTTCTTATCTATTACTTGAGAAAAATGATTGAACTGAAATCAGAACGAGTATGGATGCATTATAAGCTTTGTATTGTGGATACCAAAGGCGTCAGATCACTATAATAATAAGAGCCGCGTCCGTCCGTCCGTCCGTGTGACCCCTTCTCGAGTCCGTATCGTGGATACCGAGTTCGGCGGACAAGAAAAATAAGTTACCTTTGAAATAAGCTTAAGCATGGAAACTCCACTGGAACGAAAAAAAAGACTGAATCGAGAGCGAAAAAGAAGAGCGAGAGAAAGATTATCTCAAGAAAGATTTATAAATATTTTTTGCCATCAGTTTTGTTGGCACGGGTACACTGCTGCGAAAAATTGAGGCACACCGAAATGCATACTAGGATAATAACCGTGAGTGGATGCTCTCTTTTAATTGATAATGCAAAAAGAAATGTTTTAAATTAGTTTGACCAGTAACCTGGCTACCACTTAGTATAAGGCCAAAGATTTTGGAAATTCAGTTATTGTTTTCGGAATTGTGATTTTCTTGAAAAGCTTCAAAGAGATAATAGAGGATATTTCAGAATAAAATTCCGGCAAAAAGGGCCAACATGGATAGAAACGCGTCCAACCGTAAGAGAGAAGCAGCAAGACTTCGACAGCAAGAAAGACGTTGTTCGTCCGATAGAAAACTGATTCTCTTCCCAAGCCCAAAACTGATTCGTTTAGGAAAAAATTATTAACGGGCATTGCACTAGTTACTATAAAATACGACATATTTTTCCGTTATAAGACTTCTTCTCTAACACGACCATGTTATCAGTAGGTAAGATACAGAATGGAAGTTCTGCATATATTCATAAAAAATATTAGAGTTCTGATAATACCACGGGTAAAACTGAAAAATGTTTTTATTTGATAGATCCTTAATTTTATCACCTTTAAATCGTGGAATTTCCCCGAGTACTATCTAGACCACGTTATCGGTAGATAAGATACAGAATGGAAGTTCTATTTACATATTTAAAAAAATGTTCGGTTAAAACACAATAATTCATAGGAAATCTTTTATACATTTGTCCCTATAATATTTTCAAATTAATCAAATCTAATCAAACTTATGACGCAATTATGGATAAAAAATCCTAAATTTTAACACTTTTGAAAAGTGGAATTTCCACGGGAACTGTCTACTGTAGTAACTAAATGTACGACGGTTTTTATTATCTAGTGTTGGTCAAAATCGCCATTAACCAGTGGCATGTTCAAGCTTTTTGAAGCAGTGACACCAGACGCGTTGGACTGCAAAAGAATGAGTAAACCTTGCACTGCTCTTACCTATACTTCACGTAAGAAAATATCGAATAAAATTGGTGCTATGTATAGTAGAATACGTTTAATATAATTATAGCGACATTACATATCGTGATACTAAAATTCTCTACCTGATACGTACATCTGGATATTTCCGACCTGTGTAAGAGATGAGAGTCGGTATGGACTATGTATGCGTACATTATTACATTCTGTCGTGAGTATAGTAAACTCAGTTTTTAAAACGAATTAATTCAAGTGATGTGCACTCTTTGTACTTGCACATAAGCGTGCCAGTTCATCTGAAACTTTGAATCATCCAGTATATTTGAATTAATTCTCTGCAGCATTAAGAAATTAAGAATAAGTGCTCTGGTCCAGCTCATCATCTCGTGGAGAAGATACGCGGGCCTAGGAAACTGCTAGACCCGTTAATATAGGAAAACCTACCGGGCCCGTTAGTATAATAAAAACTGCTAGGCCAGTTAATATAACACGAACTGCCAGGCCCGTTAATATAACACAAACTGCTAGGCCCGTTAATATAACACAAACTGCTAGGCCCGTTAATATAACACAAACTACTAGGCCCGTTAGTATAATAAAGATTGTTAGGCCCGTTAGTATAAGAAAAACTGCTATGGTCGTTAACATAATCAAAACAACTAGACCCGTTAGTGTAATAAAAACTGCTAGCCTCATTTTATACAGTAATAGGGGGAATCATTTTAACTGTGAATACCAATTAAAGTTGATTCTTGAAAACATGATGCAATCACATTTGTGTTCCTGTAACTCAAGAATAGAATTTGAATGACACATTAACTTTTGTAAATTAACGCTAATATTAATAAAAACTGAGAATATATGACTTGAAAACTAAGCAACTTTGTATAATGTATAACTGTATAATAATAATGCTTTTGCAATAGATTTTGCTTCACGTGACAGTGCTATATTGGAAATAATACATACTTTTTTTGTAGCATTTTAGGTAAACAAAGTTGGTTCTTTTCGTTATGTTGTATGTTATATTGCTCTACCATGTCACTCTACCATGTCACTACAATGTCACTCTACCATGTCCCTCTACCATGTCACTCTACCATGTCACACTACCATGTCACTCTACCATGTCACTACAATGTCACTCTACCATGTCCCTCTACCATGTCACTCTACCATGTCACACTACCATGCCACACTACCTTGTCACACTACCATGTCACACTACCATGTCACACTACCATGTCACACTACCATGAAAGACTAACATCTCGGAAAAATATTTCCATGTGTTCCCTCTCTTAATATTCAAATACAAAGGAAAAAGACACCAGCAATATATTGCAATTCATTTACTCATTTATTTTATCAAATTCTGTTAGAAAAAACAAATGGAAATTAAAAAAATAAAAGCTAAAAGTATTACTACCGGCAGCAAAAAATATTTTATATAATCATTAGCGAATACCACATTTCAGCTCTTCACTCTCCCATGTTAGTCCTAAACAATGACGTTGTCCTGCGTCTGTGAACTCCCTGACTATAAAATATTGTTAAAGCATTCAAACGAATACATGATACAAAATTATCGCCAAGAATGGCATCGTTGCAGTTAGTTACTGTTTCAATTACGTTATTTAGTTAACTTTTTTGTCGCTTCAGTGAATAGAAATGACTGTATAATTAAAAACGGTCCCCATAATGCCCGGTTCTTGACTGAATTGACTGTAAACAGATGGTCATTGGCTGAATTGACTGTAAACAGATGGTCATTGGCTGAATTGACTGTAAACAGAGGGTCATTGGCTGAATTGACTGTAAACAGAGGGTCATTGGCTGAACACACTAGAAACAGACTAGCCAAGACCACCCTTGTCTAACGTCCATGAATTTTCAGTGTTTTCATGTTAATTTCATCCGCCGTCTTTTTTCCAATATTCGACAGACCTAAATATTGGTATCCAATATTCAATACTATTGAATATTGGTATAAAATATTCAACAGAATTGAATGTTGGTATCCAATATTCGACAGAATTGAATGTTGGTATCTAATATTCAATATCCAATATTTTATACAATATCGTGTTCTTAATAAAATATTATTTCTAGCATGGTTTTCAATATCTTCTATTAATTCAATGAGCTGACCATCAACATTTGTATAATAACAATATTTTTCAGTCTGCATTATTCAACATGTCAATCAATATTCATCAATATGTCATCAATATTTTACTCAGTAAATGTTTTTATATTGTTCAATATTTGTTCCGTTTTGTACGATGTTGCCTTCGTTGAACATGTTAGTCCCACTGAATTATGTTAAATACATTAATACTCAGCTTAGTCTATGAAAACATTTGATAAGCTGGTGAAACTAAATCATCCCACAAGAACACAAGCACAAGAACACAAGTTCAAAACCGCAAACACAAAACCACAAGCACAAAGCAACCACCACAAAACCACGAGCTACTTTTCTTAACACGTACGGCTAGTTTTGCCACCTGCTACTAACATTAAGCTATTATTCAAGAGAACTTCATCTCATTTACAAGTACTGCAAAATGCGAATGATTTTTTCCCTGCCGTTAAAAGTCTTTTTTTGCTGAGGCTCTTACACTTCCGGGCCGAAATTACAGCCTCAGTTGATGTGGTTGTCTGCATCAGAGGTGCGACTGCAGTGAACTTGTTTCGTCAAATGATGACCAGTCTCACAGTGAGTTGTGCAAGAGACAGTATGCAACAAGACTCAAGTGCATAAATCAAACGGGATTTTTCCTGCACTTCTTGATTGATTTTGTAGTAAGAAGTGTTAGTCTCACAGGTAATGATTATTCAGTGGAATTCGAACTATGAATCATATATCAATCTGTAAAAAGTAATGGGTGTGTTTAGAGCAGCTCTTTACTTCCCTGGATAATATTCATTGTGCCCTGAATACTAGTCAATTAGGCCCTGAACAATAATATCACAGTGCCCTAAATAATAATGTGTGCTGCAAATGGGACCAGTGCAGGAATATGATATTAAATAGGTACATGTTTTTCATGAGCCTCATTCAGTCCAGAACTGAACACCCGCCCAAAGTTCCGTCGCCGACAGCACCACGGTCGTACATTTTCAACGTGGTTTCTTCACTATAATTTGTCTAAATCTTCATATGTACATACTGCACAAGCAAATAATAATAAAATAATTGCTAAACTTTTACTGTTTCTAAACATACTGAAGAAATTATGTAGGTATAGCTGAAACAACAATTATAAAGCATAGTAGAGTAGTAGCTCTACCACCAGCTTGGTCGACTGGTGAGCGAATCTGCTTGCGAGCGGAAAGACCCGGGTTCGAATCCCGCTGCCGACATGGTTGACGCGGCTAGAAATACGGCATGGGACTTGGGTATACAACCGAATAATTATCGAAGTAATTATCCGACCCAAGAATGGGCCAGAAGGTTCGTTCCTATAGCCTAATTCTATTCTATTCTATTCTAGACTTAATGTTCAGTTCACATACGAATGTATTGGATGAAATATCCTTTTTGTTTTGATAAAAGCTGTTTGTAAGAAGTTCTTTATGCTTGAGAAAAAGAACAGAAACAAATGTTCATAAAATTTGTGCAATCGTATTTTTCAAACTTTTGTATTGATATAATTAATGACCTATTTACTATAGGTCATTAATTTACGTAAACAGACAATTTCTGGTGGCACATTCTAGTAATTTCTTCCTTACATAAAACAATGCCCAACTATTATACATAAATATGTTTTCCTATGTCATTTAAAGAACATAGATGTGCTTCTTTTCTGCCAATATACGTAGGTTTGACCCCATGAACCCTCATGTAGTCAACAGACTAACAGTGAGAGACTCAACAACCTCTCATGTAGTCAACAGCCTACGTGAGCGGAAATAATTTGGGCGAAATAATCGTATCATAGAATTTTGACTTATTTCGAGAAAAATACTTAAACTAGAATTATTTCCAAAAAACAATAATATAACTGTTATGACTGATAGAAGTATAAACAAAAGCTAATTGCACACAGTGTCCAAACTAATCTTTTATCAATTTCGATTGTAATAATTAATAGTTAATGTTCAGGGAATTAATTTTATACAATGAGCTTTTATATTTGTTGAGTACGTTACTTTGTAGTCAGGATATGCATCTTCTGAACGACTCACCTATATTAATTTATTAACTTGTATTCTATTGATATCACTTTTTGAATAGTTTGATGCATGTATATTATTTTCTCGGTTATTGCCCCGGTTATTCTGTTTGCACCGTAATTTTTGAGCAGGTAAGTTACAAATGGTAGTACTTGAGTTTTAACAAGAAATTACTCAAAAATCTTTTTTTTTGCAAAAACGCATCTGCTATAAAACTCTGAACGTCGTCTATTCCTCTTCTACCTCTAGTACGTGAATTCATACCTTCAACCCAGAGGTGTCTTAACTACTACAGCAGTCCAGTATCACAGATATCAAAAAATAAATTGATGGATATTTTAAGGGGTTGTAAAACTCAAACTTTTCAAATCGAATCCAGTTGAGCAGTGCAGAAAAATACTACAAACCACCAAGTAAAGACAATATTTATTCTAATGCGACCATTCTGATCATTTCAATATCTTTCGGCCACTCACAGCATACATATTTATAGGAGCAGAAATAAATCTTAGTAAAAAGGCTACTTAGGTTGCCATCAAAATACTTGTTGTTCTCAAAGTTCGCTTCATTTTTAAGGAACACATCAAAGCGACGCTCAATAACAACAGAATCACACAAGCAAAACTGCTAGCTGTTTCCGCTGAAGACAGCTTTCAGCGCTCTAATGGGTCTTACTAAGTATAAAACTGGGCAAGTATAAATAAAAACTCACGAATGGGTGAGTAAAATTGTGTTTTTTTTAATTTTTGATTTAAATTGAAGCACTGAAGTTACTCTGTTTTATCGCGGAGATAATTTTCAACTGGATACGGGAATAGATCCGGAATGTTTTAAATACGATGGCATTGCATTTAACATTTTTTGTATTCCTACTAAAAGCACAATTAATGAAACCCTTCCCAAGTGTATTAAAATTCTACCCTTTGGGGGGGCTCTCACCCCCGTTACCACGAGGGCTCAATCAAAGTCAAGAGTCACAGTCTTCATACACGGTGGTCGTGCTGAACGTTCGTTACCACGGCCTGTAATTCTTCATCGACGATGTCCCCTTCCCTGTGAAAATATATAAATATATTTTAATTCAACCAACTATGAAAATAATCGATGACGCCTCCGTCTCTACAGAGATATTTTTCTACATTTAATGTTGATCAACAATTCCCCAAAACTCGGAATTATGGCCGTCCCACAGGTAGTACAACTACACCTTACGTTAACGGAAATTTTCATACATTTCTGTCGCGTATCATAGTGTGTACTATTGCTCAGTAATTAAAAATTACTGTCAACTCGACACCAAAAAAGATAGAACTAACTCAAGAAAGTGGCTCTGCTCTCCAGTGACTCGAAAACACGAGATTTTTTCTAAAATGAGAGCAGTTGTGTTATCTTCTAATATAATATAATATACAGTGTATCTCTATCTCTCCATATGTGAATGTGTCCGTGCCATTTCTTCCAATCTATTACTGATGGAAAATTATTCAATTGAAATCAGAATCTAAAGTAAATAACTACTTTGACTTTTGTTCTCGTTACTCTATTAAATATATATATATATATATATATTTAATATATATATATATATATATGTATATTTAATATATATATATATATATATATATATATATATATATATATATATATATATATTTGTAGAAGTCAAAAATATATTTTATTTCATATATCCTTAATTTCATTACATTTAAACTGTGAAATTTTCACAGTCATGTTATCGGTAGATAAGATACAGAATGGAAGTTCTGCATATATTCTTGAAAATATTCATTTAAAACACAATCATCCGTCATAAATCTTTAATTCATTTATCTTTATAATCATTTCAAATTAGTCAAATCTAATCAAACTTATGACGCAATTATGGATCGAAAATTCCTTGATCTTATCAATTTTAAACCGTGGAATTTTTTCTGGTACCATCTGGGATACATATAATATAGGATAACAAAGACAATAAACTAAATGTACAGAAATTGCACTTACCGATAACTACTCAAAAACCAAACAGATAAATTTTTTTATCCATTCTGAAACAAACAGACACCGATGCAATGAATGTATACAATCATAATCAATTTATATTTATGCATTTTACTGGAAGAGTGAGCACTTTACCTGAGCTGGACCGCCGCAGCGCCCCCCTCGCTGACCGCCTTCAGGGCTCCGTAGGGTAACACCTGTTCCTGGACCTGCAACTCCTGCAGCAGTGACCGCAGAGCCTGTGTAGGGTTAACACTCAATGTTTTTATTCAGTATTTAGTGTATGTTGTTTTCAATTGTCAGTGCCATCTGTAGGAGATGTAGTGTTGCAATACACAGGGTGCAATCAACACTGATGTTACTTGGATGTTGTTATATAATATAAGCTGTCAATGCCATATATAGACGTGTTGTCCCAATACACTAGATGCAATTAACACTGTTGCTTGTATATTGTTATATATGCTGTCAATGCTATATAAAGACGTGTTGTCCCAATAGAATAGATGCAATCAACACTGATATCCTTATGTAATGATGTTTTTAATTCTGAACGCAAATGTGTGCAGTACCTCATTTTTAGCCACACTGTCGTGGTGCACTGGAGAGAGAAGCTGCCCAGCGCCTCCAATTTGGCCTGAAAAAAATAATGCACAGTAGTATTATTGAATTATTGAACACTGGTATCAATTCACATAAGTCATTGTGTGGCGTGAAAACGAGAGTTAACTTCATTAGTGTGTTGCTTCTAATGGAACTGTCAATTTCAATGAAACTGGAATTATTGAGGGAACTGTTAGTGAATTATAAACGCTATTTCTAATGTGACGTATAACATAATTGATAGAGTAGTTATTAATGGGATCAACAATTATTAACACAATTATTATTGCAGTTTAAAATTATTAATAGAATTATTAACGTAATTACTAACATAATTATGAACGCAATTATAGAAGGAAAGGGTTTCGTATCTTAGCATATCCCATGGCACTAATTAGTAACCTACGACGATTTCTAGATGTTTTTACAGACGTCTAAACAAATTTTAATAGCCAAATTTATACTGAATTCAAACCTCTGAACTCACACGGTCTAGATCCAGCTAAAATTTTCACCAACCTAAGCATAACACTGACCCAGACTAACTCAGACACAACACAGCAGCCCATAGAACTTATTTTTGAAGTGCAAGGCTAACTAAACTGAGGAAAATTGTACTTTGGATCAACATTTCCCAGTGTGGTACCGAATTTCAATACAGCTTCGCGCTCGTAAATACGTATGTATGGTTATCAGAAACGCAGGATTTCACATTTTGTTGTTAATATTGAATGAGTTTTAGTTATTTCAGATATCACGATGTGAATAGAAAATTTGAAGGGTGGAAAGCACTAGTGGACTACTTGCATTTTTTCCCACAGGAGAAAATGCAAGTTGTCCACTAGTGCTGTCCACCCTTCATATAGTAAACTACTGGATCGTAATCGCCTCTGTCTGTGCTGTGTTAGCGACAGTATGGGAGTGGACTACTTGCATTTTTTCCCGTAGAAAATATATTATATTTACCATGGGAAAAAATGCAAGTAGTCCACTAGTGCTTTCCAGCCTTCATTTATTGGCCTGCATCGCTTTCTGCAGGATTTTCTCTCCTTTGTACTTCCCTTTCTCTCCTGAGCCCTTTAACATTCCTTCCTTTCTTTGAGCAGGACAACGCGTCGTCTCACGCTGCTCTTATTTTATTGGCTACACCGAATGGTGAATGACGTGCACTGATTGGTGCAGAGGCCCTACAAAGCCGACAGACTTACGGATCAGAATGTTAATGTAAGTTCAAGGTTCAGGTCTTGCTCTGCTGCTGTCAAGGTTTATTTAATTTTGTTTAGAATAAGACGGACTAGAAAATAAATTGTGCGACACAGTGACGCGTCTGACTCATCAGATAGAGCACTGACACGTCACACAGGGCACTGACACACCAGACAGGGCACTGACACACCACACAGGGCACTGACACACCACACAGAGCACTGACACACCAGACTGAGCACTGACACACCAGACAGGGCACTGACACACCACACAGGGCACTGACACACCACACAGAGCACTGACACACCAAACTGAGCACTGACACACCACATAGGGCATTGATGCACCAGACAGGGCATTGATACGCCAGACAGGCACTGATGCGCCAGACAGGGCATTGACGCACCAGACAGGGCACTGATGCGCAAGGCAAGACAGGCACTGATGCACAAGACAGGGCACTGACACACTAGACAGAGCACTGATGCACCAGACAGGGCATTGACACACCAGACAGGCACTGATGCACAAGACAGAACACTAACGCGCTAGACAGAGCATTGATACACCGGACACGGCATTGACGCGCGAGACAGGGCATTGATACTGAAGGAATACTCCAGACAGAACACGGACTCACCTTCAACCAGGCCTAAAAATTGGTTATCTTCCGTGGTCTTTGAGTTGCGGGGATTACCAGCGTTGTACTGAACGTTGACCTGCCCCCCATCAGGGGTCCTATAGAAGTACTGCCCCCACACACTCCCATCCACGTTTCTGTTCTCCACCCGCCACTGGTCTGGCGCTTGCATTCCTAACCTGAGTACGAGGAGGTGCGTGAATTAACATCAGTAAACTTAACTGAATTGTGAAAATAAACTAAAATCTATTTCATCATATATGTAATGACGTACTTATATGACTAAATAGACTGCAATGATACGTAGAGTTATTCGGTTTAAAAAATTTTGCTCGTGAAGAAAATTCATTACTGGTAATACACTTCTTAGTCAAACTATGATATCACTGAAACAGAACGCATATGTGTATACATGTAGTAGTCAGTTGTGCAGCAGCAAACATTCACTCTCTCGATTTTCTGTTTTGTTACTTGCCTTGGACTATCGTAGCAGTAAGCTACGTGTTAGGTTTGTTAAATTGTTTCAAGTGTGATTTATGACTATGACTTCTTATGTCATCAGGTTGGTACAAAAGTTTTTGCCGATTTGTAAGCTCAAATTTGAGAATGAAAACAATAGTTATTTTGGAAGAATTTATTCATAACAATAACATCCTTGGGCTTCTTTGACCTGATTCCATCTGTCAACGAGTTTATATATGCCTCGTTTGTAAAATTCTTTAGGTTTTGATGCGAAATATGAATCTAACTCATTTTTAATCTTTTCCCGTGATGTGAACCTAAGGCCATTTAAATGGTTCTGTAAACCTCGAAATAAGTGATAATCAGAAGAGGCGAGGGCGGGAGAATATGCTGGATGGGGTAAAACCTCCCAATCAAGTTCCCAATCAAGTTGCAATCAAAGCAACAAGAAACACACACGTTGGCACAGGATCTCAGGAGGCAGAGGCAGTTCGTTCGGAACCCATTTTTCAAATACTGAAACCTTTCCCATTTGTTTCAGCTAGCGTACCACGGTTGTATGGGTTACGTCAAATTGGTTAGCCAGTTCCCTTGAGGTTACTGTCGAATTTTCAGTAACAGCGGCTTCCAGCAACTCCAAATCAAGCTTTTTTGGGCGACCATCTCTTACCTCGTCTTTCAAGTTGAAATTTCCTTTACGAAAACGGGAAAACCACATCTGCAAGTTCTCTCCTTCACAGCATCATTTCTATATGCACTTTAAACGTTTTGTGCTTCAGCACTTGCACTGAAACCTTTATGAAATTCGTAGAGTAAAGTATGTCTGATATGTTCTTTAGTTGATTTGAACATAGGTGCAAATAATGCGGCAAAATATGAATGATTCCTTAATAGTCTGAAAGGAAGAGGTTTAAATTACTCATGATATTATAAATCACCAATAGAAATAGACATAATATCAATTTAGATAATTTGAATTCTTTTCTTCAAAATCGGCAACAATTTTTGCACCAACCTCAAACTTTCTATTATACACTCAAAAGCACTGTCCTGTCAGTTTTTTGACTATTCTCTATAATGGTTTGCAAATTTTCAAGGCACGGGAGAGAAAATACGAGTGATGTCGTTTGAACCATTCGATGAAATGGTGATTGCCTTTGCCAACTCATCATAGGATTGTGATGGTCTTTGCCGTCTTAAACCCAATTTACCCGATTTTTCCCCGAACGGATATTAAGTGAATTAACTAGTTGAATAACGTGCATTTCGCACAAGTTGAATTTACTTATACTAATAGCATACACATTCCATGATACATTTTTTTGCGATATTTGCTATATTTCTATCATATTGATGGCCTGCGTGCAACATGCTGCTCACAACAAACATGTTTCTGGTGATCGTCCGCTAGCAACATTATTCAAGATCATCTTAATTACAATAAAATAAGGTAATAGAAACGAACCGTTTGGTTCATTCTTGAGCTGCCTCTCAAGTCCCATACCTTCTAATCAGAAAGGCAGTTTCCTGACTTCACCAGCTCCAGCCTCCTCACTTCCACAATGTTGTGTTTGTGTGATCACCTCTGAATGGAGTGAAGGACTTCCCCACGTGCTACCTCCACGTACGTGTACGTGACCCCACGTACTTCTTACCTCTACATACGTATACGTGAACCCAAATACATGTTACCTCCACATACGTGTACGTGATCCCACATACCTATTGTTGCCTTGACACCGCATTGTTGTTGTTAGCCCAACACGCACGTAGGTGGCCCCACACACCTGTACGTCTCCTGGCCCCATACACCTGTACGTACCCTGGCCCCACACACCTGTACGTGCCCTGGCCCCACATACCTGTACGTGCCCTAGCCCCATACACCTGTACGTGCCCTGGC
>VCRD01002102.1:34331-51321 GCA_006783055.1 Trinorchestia longiramus
CCCACATACCTGTACGTGCCCTATCCCCACATACCTGTACGTGCCCTGGCCCGCTCTCCACACAAAAGAGCTGTCGGACACCTCCGGGGTTGGGTATCGTGACTCCTGGTCCTGCAGATCTCTGTGTTCTGCTACCAGGTTACCCAAGTCATTCGG
This sequence comes from Trinorchestia longiramus, assembly GCA_006783055.1. Lineage (NCBI taxonomy): Eukaryota > Metazoa > Arthropoda > Malacostraca > Amphipoda > Talitridae > Trinorchestia > Trinorchestia longiramus. Next base: position 34,488 of record VCRD01002102.1, read on the forward strand.
ATCCGATGGAGGAACTGGAGAAGAAACTCCAGAAGTGATGCCGAAGATAGAGAGGAGGAGGAACTGGAATCTCCATTTTCTGGACTCCGTGTTCATGACTTCAGGATATCTGGAACGATTGAACAGGCTTAGATACTAACGCAATAAGCAAAGCATTGAAGGCAGCAGTTGGAAGGCCTGTGGGATAGCAGCGGCTTAGTTCACAAGTCTCTGACTAGGAAGCTTGTGAAGTATCGTTCTTTTTCCAGCGTTCGGTTCCCATTCTTGTTTTAAAAAAACGAAAGAGCAAAACTGCAAATCATGCTACGAAAAATGAAACAGCCTTCGTTGTTTTGTTTGTTAATTTACCAAAAAGTAAATAGCGTTAGTAAAGTACATTTTCAGTAGATGTTTTTTTCTATCGAAGTGACAAAATATTTAATAACAAAAAAATTAGTATTAACCATTCTCTCGCTTATTTGAATTAGAATAGTTTAGGGACAACCCCATACAAATATTAGTTTAAAGAGCATCAGCAGAATATACTGGCTATGACAAAATGAAGAAGCGCAGATATGAAAGTAGCCATAGTCAAGAATATGGCAGCAAAAGTAACATTCGACTTAGGCTGAAATTATTCAAAATATATGAACTATTCTATTATAAAAAGTATAATAACATCTTTCTAGATGTCAAGCCCTCGCAGTCTGGGTTCTGGAGTCTGGAATCACGGATGTGTACTGCAAAGCTGTCGATTTGATCGAAGTCAGCCGTTCGACAACTGTAGGCATTTTAACGTAAGAGCGAAGACATTTCAAACATAAATCATAGCTAAAAAACGTCACGTCAATAGAAGCATGAACCTATCATAGTAAAGCTACTCTAATATTCGATACTAGTTTACCTCTCGAAAACTTCAAAAAAATACACTTATATAACTGGACATAAGAAGATACCATAAATAGGTATCGTATTCCACAATAAAAACACCTAGTTTGGCATACAATATGAAATCACTCAGATGAAATATTGCCAGTCATGGAACGAAGTACGCCTTTGACTTTGGGCGACCTTAACTCTGCAACTGCTGCTGCAGCTGAAATGCACAATTGAAATCCTAATTTGTTTTGTCTTGAGTGTTAGGCACTCGCATAACTTAAAAGTCAAGGAATAGAATTAGTTCAGCTAGTAATGTGGCAAGGGTTTCCACGTTTTAACAATTCCGCGTGTTTTTCGAAAAGTTTTCATGATTTCGTAAAAAATAAAAATGTCAAATCCTAATGGAAACCAAGCACAGAACCACAGCGATGTTTAATTATTTTGTAAAGGAACCCATGAATAAACAATACGAAAATCCTAGATTTGTTCATAATGTTATTATAATTCCATCAAGCAGTATGTAACTCGAGAAGTTTAACAACTCGGAACCTCAGCAACTGAAAGTAATGAGTAATCATCGACACATCTCTATACAGCTGGATATGAATAAAATTCGATTTTCGACTAACAGCGACGTGGGAGTTGCATTAATTTAAAATTTTGTATAGTTACGCTAATTGTAGTTTGGAATATAACAAAATAACATGAAATAAACGCGCGACGTAGTTGCTGTAACTTGGCGACAAGAATCATTGACGCTTCCAAGACCTGATTGACCACAACCTTGCCCTTGATGATGCCGAGACTTGAACGGTTTTACGAACACCACCATTCTCGTTAACCTGGCTCTCTGAACAGCAATTCCCCATCGAAAACCGCTGTTTGCGGAATATACATTTGAAGACCACATGAGCGTATTAGGCCCTTGTTGTCACTGTCACCACTCTCGACATTAGGTATGAATTGTGAAGTGATCGCAAATACTATTAACACGGAATATTTCTATAAATATGTAATCATTAAAAACATTGAAGAAAAGTTTCAAATCAAAAATTCCAACCAGGAATATAATTTCGCTCACCACACACACTGCAACAAGGTTACGTCCACCCAATGGGATGTTTCTAGCTTTAGTGCTACACAATTCCAGCGTGCTACAATTTCTGGAAGGCCTCCACTAGAAGAGCGTCAACGAACGGCTGGCACACGAGGCCTTATGGAAGTACGACAGTTGGAGCTGCGACCCATCTGCGGATTCTGCGCATGTGCTGACCTCTGCCGGTTGCCCACTGGAGAATCGTAGTGGAGTTTGTCCTAGCAAATAGACCGAATTAATTCTATAGAAAACTGTGAGAGAGCGGGCACATCGCTATTTCCTTCGATTCGATAGATGAACTTTCGACGATGAAATAGAACTTTTAACATAATGCACGGAGTTATTTACGGCTTCAGCTTCAATATTGGCACCCACTAAGTAAAAGAGTGCACCGTTTCAACAGGAATATTTTGCCCTAAGTATAAATGAATGCTTTTCCCATTTTTTGGCATGGTGAAAGACGTATCTTTGTACAGGGTCAGGCAAAATGATCTGACACATTTAACCTACAAATGTGTCAGATCATTTTGCCTGACCCTGTACTATGTACTTCACGTTTTCGATGCAATTTATTACTAGAGCTTATAGCAAGATGCAATGCCTCTGGAGGCTACAATAGCATTGATGCAACAATTTTCTGGTTAGAAAACAGCGGGCAAACTAGCCTCCTTCAAAGCAATTACCAATACCAAAAGATGATAGGCTTCTGGAAGAACCATTGAAAATGTATTATAAATCTAACGAAATTCTTAAAAACTCATTCGTTTTCCATTAAGAAAATAAGAAAGGGATGAGTGATATCACTATTTTACACTGAAATTAGAGTACTGGGGTTTGGTTTTCAGGACATGAAGAATTTTTGATGTACGCGATGAAAAATATTCCCATTGTCAAGAAGTGAGTTGGAAGTTGATTACTTTTCCTAAGTTTTAAGTGTTTAAACTGATGTGAATTACTCTTCCACTAAACTTATCACATGTTCGAATATCCTTAGTCTTTTAGTGGATTTCGTATCTGTAAAATGGAAGAGAATGAGAAGGGAATTAAGAAAGAGCATTCTTGTGTGGTAAGCATTGTGCAGCTGTTAAAATACAAACGTCACGTATAAGCTCTTATAATTCCTGCCACTTTGATTCGCACGTCGAACCAACCAAAAATGAACAGAAAAATTATCTAGTGCATGTATACTGACACAGGAATGTACTGCTATAAGATGACTTTTCTGAATCGCGTGCAGAAAAGATCGTTCGTGTCCGGTGATAATCTTGTAGAGGATGATTGCTCGGGCCTCGGATGGCATTCATTAATTTTGCACATTCCGGAATAATTTTCTGGAGACTGCCTTACTGTGCAATGAGAATTTCCTAATCTGTAACTAAAGTTTATTCTTATGAGCCTTAAATGAGTAAAGACCAGATTTTCTGTTGTTATGTCGTTCATGTAACTCAGCAAAACGTGTTTATGTGGCTTCAGTTCACAGAATTAAGTAACCTGCACTTCTCAGAACAATTCCAGGGCACTTCTAAAGAAAATTTTCTTCTCAGCCAGAGTATGAATTTTTCAGATCGTGCAACAGTTCATGCTAACTACCAAATATTTACTACAATCCCGGAAGGAATTAGAATTTCTTTCACACACCATCGTCAACATGAGCAAGTTTTCTGTCTGCCCTCGACGTAATTCCTAAATGAGCTTCTGTTGAAATCAGAGGCTTCAAAACTCGCAAAAATTATGTAAAAAATTGTACTCTCAACTTTTGTAAAAGTTAGAGAACGATTTTTTGACGTATTTCTTTCAGCTAGTTACTCGTAGTATGAGCCGGGGAGTTTTACACGGAATTTATATGAAATTCTATTGAATTTTATTTTCAGAGCCTGCTCTAATACAATATTTCACGACTGCTAAATTCTCACACGAACATAATTTGAAACCTTCATGACCTGCAAAAGATCTCAGTATTGGGATAACGGGCTCCCCATAATTTGAATGATACCCAACACAGCCAAAAATTGACCATCAGATTATCTTTGCTTTCAGGGAACTGCAATGAACTATTTTTGAAAGATATTGTTGCTGGGGACGAGAAATAGGTTATTTATAACAATACTCAACGGAAACGACAGATGTTGAGTAGAAATCAAACTCCACAGCCAGGTCTAAAGCTACACCCAAGGAAGATTATGCTCTGTTTATGATGGGACATGAAAGAACTGGTTCTCTATGAGCTATCAAACCCCAATCAAACAGTCACAGAATCAAAATGTTGTTAACTACTTGAAAATCCAAGAACTGCCTCATCAAGAAAAATACCAGCATTGCTCGATAGGAAAGGTGTTGTGCTCCAGTATGATAATGCTAGGCCGCATACAGCAAGAATCACTTATGAAAAAATTATGATTTTCAATTTGAAAGTTTGTCATCCCTCACCCTACTTACCTGACGTCGCTCCATCTGATTACCATCTCTTCCAATCTTTATTACATCATATAAGTATTAAAATTGTAAAAATTATGAACTACTAAAAGCTGATCTCGATCTGTTTTTCTCATCAAAATTCAAAGATTTTTTGAGAGAGGCGTTGAAAATTTGGTGGAACGATGGAGAAGTGCATATGAAAATCAGGGAAACTATTGACAAGAATAAAAATTAGCAATTTGTGATTTTTCAAACTTAAATGTATCGTCAAGAAAAAACTACATTATTTTCTTTACAATCTGATGTATATGTTTCTGATATACTATGTATGAAGGAAGATGAGTAATCAGAGAAGATGTCTTACGAGGAAACAGAACTGAATCTTTACGTCATGAAAAGTTGCTCAGAGAAATAAAAATTAAATAGATTCAAGATCCTTGGAAAACTTATTGCAGCCAAAACTCAGATAACATTTTTTGGTTGAGTTGGAAAATTAATCAACATGAGAACAAGTTTTCTGTCTCAGAAAGATCCGTAAAAAACAAAATTTCCCTTTTCTCTGGCCCTCAAGTGACACTAAAAAATTTCAAATTGAGCGTTTCGCTTCGGCTTCTAACAATCAATCTTTCGATTTTTTTCCTGAGAGATGCTACATTTTAGAAAGAACTCTGCAATCTTGATCGTTACTTTAAAAAGTTACAGTTCTTTATTTTTCATGCCTTGGGAACGCCCTTTCACCCTTCTTTTCAAGAGAATTAAGTCTAAATTGATCTCCCTCAAAGATGACTTAAACTGCATGGCTTGGATTTCATCCCGCCGTAATTTATCACTTCGAGAACTGCATGGAAGTATTTCCTGATAATTTTGAATAATTTCTACTTCCATTTTTGTGTTGAAAGTGCTCCGCATTTGCTGATTTACCTATGATTTACGTCATGGATAGTAAAATGTACGAAATATACTAAATTATATGGGAACAAACAATTTGGCATTGATGTTGAGTATGGTTCTTTTACAGGTACAACGTTCGTGTGCAGGCAACTCCAACCGAATTGGTGGTGGGCGTACGTGTTCGTTGTGTTGCTTGTTCCCTAGCATCAAACATAGCATCAGATGCGTTCAAGTATGTCGGATCTCGAGGGATTTAAGAGAAAAGCAGGTAACTAAGAATTCTTGAACATGGGTGGCCTCTTTTTCACATAGTCGTTGCAGGGAATACAATTTTTCTATTTGCAGTTGTCCGATGATGTTTACATCAACAATGCAGATGATATAGAAGAATTACACAATACTCGTACCCTACAGCCAGGGATTTTTTGACTGCATTCAACCCTATCTTTTCATCTTTCTCCCACTTGTCTTCCTCCCTCCTCTTCTTCTCCTCCTCCCCTCCTTCTTCCACCTTTTCCTTCCCCCTCTGCTCTTGCTCCTTAACCTCCTCTTTCCTGCCCCCCAGGAGGGGCAAGCAGAAGAAGACAGGAGCCCTCTTGAAGGCGGAGGAGGGGCACAAGGCGTTGTCGAGGTAGGGCGTGCCCAAGGCCGCATGTGGGGGACAACTTGTCCTGTGACGTCACTCAGGTATACTCCTCACAGCAACCGACTCGTGGTATCCATTATTCCCAGAGACCATTGGATAATATAATCGAGGCGAACTTTTTCATGATACTAGTATGCCAATATTTGTTCAAGTTTTACAAATATTAGTACAACAGATTTTCAACTGCATGCAGTAATGTATTTGCCAATTGTTCATTTCCATTTTAATTTTCGGATTGCCAATTAAGATAAAAGATTCTCGTCCCTCTGTAAATATTGCCCAGCAAAGGAAAAAATTTTACATTGGCAATTGGTGCGCAAATCGCATGACACATTTTTAATGTCCTAGAGTTTTTATTTTTATTTTAAAGGTCAAAGTGCAATTTAGCTTTTATCAGCTGCTTGTGTATATCTGCCTGCACAATGAAGGTAGGAGAATCATTATAAATTATATTTTTTATAATTTAGAGTGAAGTAAAATTTAAATATGATGCCCTACTCTCGAGACACGTTATAATTATAATTATGATTAATTTTTTAAGAAATAATGAGTTATTACCATTTGAGAGAAGTTTACATTAATTGAGCGTTATCAGAGGGAATTATTATATGATCATTTAGTAATATATCACAGTCTTCTGATAAGTAAAGTTTCCTTTTTGGGATATTGGTGTTCAAATAAGATATTATTATTATATTTTCATACTTCGAATAAAATAATTCAAACCATTTTGTGTAAGAATAAATGTGACCTTGCAATAATTTTGCTTTGTTTTTGTCCTTGAAATGCATTGTGATGGGACTTATTACTATTTCCTCCATTCATATTACTGACATTGTTTATGTGATGTAATGAGAATAATAATATTGCCATATGTTTTGAAGTGCTTAAATAACTTGAAAAACTACTTGTTCCTTTGTGGCCTCCGTGATTGCGAACATCCTGTCCGTAGGCAAGGTTTGTGTCTCTCTGCGCTGTCTGGTGTGGAATAAAATAAAATAAAATAAAATAAAATATGGAAACAAGAACAAGCCGTTTTGTCTATTCTTTGTCCGCTACCCAAGTCCCATGCAATCTAAAGCAAATGCATCAATCACGCACATGCACCTCAATCACAGATAGACATTCCAGACACGTTCACGCACCTTAAACACGCACAGGCATTTCAGTTCAGTCACGCACAAGCACTACAATCATAAACAAGCCCCAAGAGTTAAGAAGGATATAAAATCAGTATGTTACAATAATCGGGGAGTCCTTATCCAATATTTGTTGAAACGATTTTTGATAGATGGTTTTAGGTTCCGGCAATTTTAGTAGTAAAGAATTTTAGAGCTTGGGATGTCTACAAATTTCTTGCTATTAGTTCTCAGCCGTTATTTCTAGTTTGCACGTTATCGTCTCCGTCGAAAACCTCTTTTAAGGTAACATCTTTAAAGCCGTTGATATATTTATGGGTCTTGATGAGTTGTCCGAGCAATCGTCGTTGTTGTGTAGAGATGAGATCAAGCTGCTGAAGAAGTCTTGCGATGCAGAGATTGCGGAGTTCAGGAATCATTTTCATTGCTTTACGCTGAATTTTCTCCATTTTGATGATATCTTATCGTAGGATAGGATACCAGAGTTACAGTGCACGTTCCAGCAATGGCTGGACTAGCACTTTATACTTGTAGAGCCATAATATTACAGACTTTGGCTTGCATTTAAAGTCTCTTGCAATGAAACCAGATGTCCTGTTCTCATTTCTGACGCTTTTTTCCACGTGTCGTGCTTGAGATTTTCAGCGATAATGATACCAAGATCTCTTTGTTGCTGTACTGTTTTAACACGAGAGTCATTCAATGCCTGTTGGGAATGCATGTTATTTGCAACATGCAAAACTAATACCTTCATACTGCTGCAGCGCTTTATGAAGTCTCATGGTTCAGGTTCATAGATTCACCATGGTATTGTGAGCTAGTGATACATTACAAGTGGGTACATCATTGTAGTAAAATTTGCTACCATTTCAATATTCCAGTCATAAAAATAAAGTGCGTGACAGTGTTGTGTGCCTATGAAATGCTGACTTGAACAAGTGCTGGGCTCGATCCTTAGTGACAAGTGTCAGGTAGTAAAATACTTGTAGCCTTTCATGATGATTTTGGCTACGATTATTTAAGGATAAATATGACTGGGTTATTACATTGTGTATATTAACAGTTTTCTAAATTTGAATCCTCGATTTCTGGATTCTGGAGTCTGGATTTATACATTACTGTAAATCGCTCGTGCTGGACTAGACATATTTATGAAAGTTTTCAAAGTAAGACATCAGTACTACAGAGCAGAAGAACTGAGTAACTCCTCCATCTAAAAATGCCCTCCTGGGAGAACTACCCTCCTGCCAGGGAGGAAACAAGTTTCGATTTTCCAGTCACGTCAAGACGAGAAGCAAGGGAAATTTCCCGCTTTGTACGAGTTTTTGTTGTCTAATTCCCAGGGCTTCTTAGGCGCTCGTTGCAATTCCATGTACAAATTGAATAAGATATTAATATAATAAAAGAAAATAACAAATAAATATAAAATAATACTCACTGTAAAATGAGACACACGTTAACTTTGCACGTCAAGTGAAGTAGCGAAAGTGAACATAACATTCATGGTACATGAATTATTAATAAGGAAGGATATGTTAGCAATAACAGGCACTATATCATCAGAAACATAACATGGAAATTGAGTTATAGCTTCATATTATAAGTGTTTGCATGATATCATACACGTATGAAATGTTTTGTATGATATGAAATCAGATTAACAATCAAGCATGCAAACTGTGAATAAATGTTCTAGAATACTTATGTGATGTGTGCATTATGCAGACTAACTGTCAAGAAGCTGGTAGCTTAAACGACACTTGCTTAAGTTTCGCTTTTTATCGTCACAGATGACAAACTACGAAGGAAAAAGTTCGTCCTCGTAAAATTTTACCAGAAGAAAGTAAAATTATTTGGATCAAGGAGCGGATTCCTGTTTTAAACTAATACTCCTTTTTTAGTAAATACCAGACATTCAAGCTTTGCTCCTCGCTCTTTACCTCATGGTAAGCAACTTTACTGCTAGTTGAGTTTCGTTGTCAGCTTTTCTTCTGTGTGTGCCTGAGAGCGTCCTTGGCAGGTTGGGCCGGTTTTGTTAACGGGGAGGCCTCAGGACAGCAGGCAGAAGCCTCTGATTGGCCCTGAGCAGTCCGACCACACCCTGTACCACACCCCGGTATATGGACTCATATATAGGAGTGATATCTCGCTCTCACACTTGCTACTCGACTTCACTACAAACACCATGAATACAGTGAGTGGCTCTATATTATTGAACTGAAAAATCCGGGGAAATTTTTCAAGTCCACAAGGGAAATTTTAAATAGTTTTCTAGTGTACCTCCGTGAATATTTCGTGAACGATTTGTGAAGTCACGAAAAAAATTGTTTTTTTCTGAAAAAAGTATTCGTTGTTAGATAGAGTTGTCTAGAGACACTTTCATACGACATTAGAACTAAGTGAATTTTATAAACAAATAACACAATACTCTTACGCTTCAACTTTTTGTTTTCCGTCATACAATTCCATCTTACAACTTGTCATCACTCTCTCGACTTTCTCAATCAATTCTACTGTACTCACATATTTAACGTGTTATTGGTGGGTTACTCCCTTTATATAAAATACCACTTAGTGTTGGGAGGAACACTTTGAGAGATCATTGAAAACTACCATTATTTTAATAACTGTTCAAGTTCAATATTTGTTAAAGTTCTCAATAATTTGCTAATCATTTTGTTAATAGTAATATCCAACTATAAAAAATACACCGTTCTGATGTAACCAATCTCATCATCATGTTGAAACAATTCATGAAAATTACAGACGCATTGGGAAAATATGAAATAATATTGAAATTGAGTTTATTAAACACTATAACTAATATTCACATACTATCATCCTTAATATACTGTGAGAAACCGATTTGCTAGATAATTGACAAAAATATTTTTGAGGAATTCATAGTTATTCTGTAAGCTGTTGAGTATCACTCAAGTAATGCTAGAGCTCAATCCATCAATCAAAAAACAATTCATCCTTATCTGAATAACTGAAAGATTATACAAAACCTTGAGGGTTAAACAAGGGATATAATGATAATAATACAAAACCTTGATGTACGTTAAGTCCTGAATACGATCACTCTCATCTCAGGTGGCGGTCATTCTGGCAGTGGTGGTGGGCTGTGCCACGGCGGAAGTGGCTGTGCAAGGACCGTCTACGATAGTCAGGGTGCCGGAGCATGACTCGGCCATCATCCAAAGCCACAGGCTCGGAGGCAACTTCGCTTACTCGACCCATGAGGCTCATGCGTACGGAGTACAGACGCCCATCATCAAGCAGAGAGTCGTGCCTAAAGGAGTGACTTACCATCAAGGGCAACCCATTGTCAAAACGTACACTTCTTTCGTGAAGCAGCAAGTACCACAGTACGGAGTGGTACACACCAAGCACTCTGTACCGACGGTACAGTACGCCACTGGCCAGCAAGTTGTTACGTCTCGAGTATCGACGCCAGTACAGTACGTAGCTGGTGCAGCTCCGATACAGTACGCTGCTCATCCAGTATCTGTACAGTACGCTGCTAATCCAGTACCTGTGCAGTACGCTGCTGGTGTAACTCCGATACAATATATAACAGGTACAGGTCCAGTACAGTACATCAGCAGCGGTGCAGCACCTGTACAGTACATCACCAGCGGTGCAGCACCTGTACAGGTCGGTGCTGTTTCTCCTGCCAAGTACATCACCGACAAGGCAAAAGCTGTCGAAGTAGTGGACGCTTAAGTTGAGCAAATTCCACACCAGTAATTATTGTGCTTATTATCGAGGATTCTTCAGTAAAAAATCATAGTTATTTTCACCAATCACCATTGTTTTTTTACATTTACTTGTTGGTTATCGGATGACTTCATGATTAACGTCGCACGAGGTCGTCGCTAGCTTTACAAAAGTTGATGAAGAATTAAAGCAAAGATGATGCAGCTGAAATTATTCAACTCAAATAGAGCACTTTCAAATTCAAAAGTCATTTATCGATATTGTGAGCCATAATTTCTGATAAGGAAACTTGACCAATGCTTTCGCATCCTGAGAGTTGAGTGGACGTGAAGATATCTGCTGAATTTAAAGGGACTTTGCGACCCACGATCGCCGTTTTCTGTCGGACAACGCAAGTTAAAGATCATTAGTTGTGGAGTTCAGCAAAACGGAGGAGTCTTTGTTCATCATTTTGTCATCGTCTCTTCATTCTGACTCATGTCATCCATCCTGAATGTCTAGATATGTGTATACTGCGTAGTAGGCTTAAGGAAATAAAAATATCAACTACCCTTGTGTTTCATAAAACCTCAGTACCGTATAGAAATTTCTTACAGAAAATTTAAATTTAAAAAGTGTAAAAGTTAATGTTGAATTGGCCACAGTAACCAGGCACAAATAATAACTATTTTTCTTTTTTCCAAAATAATTATTGTGGCTAATTTTTGCTGGTCCAAAGTCTCAATGATATTTTCTTTTATTTTTTTTAGAAAAGATAGTTCTGATAAGAGAGCTAAAAATTAAATTTAAATTAAATCCCATATTAGTTTAAAATGGCCCGAGATTGAAGAGCAAGACCATGTTATGATCACTACATCGATAAAAGCACACCCATTTCATCGAAGTTTCTTTCGTCGTCACAGCTGAAACGAAAAAGTACGAAAAACACAGGCTGGCACATACATGTATGTATGGGACGAGTATACCCACGCACCCCCAGCCTGGTCGAGTGGACTGAGAGTCTTAAAATTCGTAATTCGACAGCGACACGGTTCTAAAGACGCTTAAATGTACAAATTTGTTATCCTTATCTTTGCATATACACTGACACGATGGCTTTCTGTTTTCTTCGCAGGTAGATTTTTTCAATTTGGTTGACCAGACGTACGGCATAAGTTATGTAGAATGAAAACAGTATTTAGTAGCTCCTCGACATGGCTTGAATACGAGCTATGGATCCAGTGATATGAAGACTGCTATTGTTCGACAACTTTCTTTAAGGCATGTCTTCTCGCTGGAAACACACAGTGTCATGAAAATTTTGTCCCCCTGTCAATATACGAGTTTATGTATATGTATACAGCTAACGATGAAATTGGTCGTTCATCCACCAGTGTTCAATACTTTTAGTCATTTCATAAACTTTGATGCTACTATGGTTCCTAAAATTTTATGTTATTAAGTATGATGAAAAAGGAATTTGAAACTCAGTTTTCAGAACGACAGATTCAGTTTAGCAAATTTGACGAAAGCATCATGCAAGAAATTAATTAACAAAAATATTCGTACAATAAGATTTTCTTTTAAAATGTATCGATTGATATAATTATACGGAGTTCACATTTCTATTTCATATGCAGATCATTGTACAATATTCATGTACTAGAATATTCTAGATACTTCCAGTAACAAAGATAAAGTGGAGCAATAAGCATCATCGTTGCCATTCACAGTTTGACGGCAGGATGATTAAGACAAAAGAACTCAGCGTTAATTTGAGGCAAAAGATTATTGACTCTCACATGTCCTGTAATAGTTATGAAACTATTTCATAAGTACTTAATTATCCCTAGATCTACCATACCATTAGGTATCAAGAAATTTAAAGAGTTTGGTACGACGGTGACTTTACCTGGGCGTGGAAGACCGTCAAGATTACCACCAAAATCTGCGTAGAAACTACGTGACGAGATTAATATGAAGCCAAGAGTTGTGTTAAAAGACATTGCCAAAGACTTGGATACGCAGGGTGTCAACATAAGTACTCGTATAATTAAACATTGTTTAAATATCCATGCCTTAACTTTATGGATAAGTCAACCACACATATGACTGTACAAAAGCCGTAGACCTTGTATACCACGACTTTCAAAAAGCCTTCGATAACGGTCTCCATCAAAGACTAATAACCAAAGTGGAGGCACCTGGAATACGAGGCTATTACTCTCGATGGGTACGAATCTGATTCACTGATCACATCACTTCATCTACTACTCATCAACAATCTTAACGTCAGGATCATCAATGAAATCAAGAAATTTGCAGACGATACGAAACTCCACCGAAAGAGACAGAATGATTTTTCAATCAGACCTCAATCGTTTCAATGCTTCAATGGACTGAATCCTGGCAAACGAGCTTCAACAATGATAAATGTATTGTCATGCATATTGGTACTAATAAGTGGTATTTCCAGCAAACGATAAATGACACACCGATTGAAGCAGTACAGCAAGAAAGATATCTTGGTATCATTATCACTGAAAATCTCAAGCATGACAAACAAGTGGAAAATAGTGTCGAAAATGCGAGTAGGATCCTTGGTTTCATTGAAAGAAACTTTGAATACGAGTCAAAACACATCATTTTACCATTTTACCGCTCTATAAAGCGTTAGTACTACTACATCTGAAATACGTAGTGCAACTGCGGTTTCCTACCCTATGGAGTGACATTAGCGAATTGAAAAAAAATCAGCGTAAAGCAATGAAGATGATTCCTATGTACACTCCGTAATCTCAGCTATGGAAGGTCTCTTCAGCAGCTTGAAGTCATCTCTCTAGAATAAAGAAGACTGCGAGAACAGCTCATCGAGACCCATAAATATCTCAATGGCTTCAACGATGTTACCGTGGGGCCTGTATACATATGTATATTTGCAGTGTGTTTGCGTGACTAAAATACTTGTAAATGATTGATGTCCGCACACGTGGCTGAAATATCAATGTTTAATTGAGGTACACGTGCGTGATTGATGCCTTTACGTTAGACGGCATGAGACTTGGGTAGCAACCTAAGAATGAACTAAACAGTCCGTTCCTGTTGTCATCTTCTATTCTAAATAGGAATGGCTTACAAGGTCATCAACGACAACAGATACCTCTTCACAAGGCACATCATCTTTCTGTGCACATGAATTTTGCCAAAACTTTCTTGCACAAAGAAAATTGTTTTAGGAACGAGTATAATGGAGTAGTGAAAAAATTATGTTATTTGAAAATAATAATGTAAACAAGATTTGACGTCAAAGAGGTAAGACTTTTCTCCCCAAGAACACAGTACCAACAGTAAACACGGAGGTTGTTGCTTGATGTTTTGGTGTTGTGTCAGCTCAAATGGAACTGGTAATTTTATTGCAACAAAAGAAGTAATAAAATATTATGATTACATCAATCTACTAAATGCAAACCTCAAGCTATCGATGTAAAATCTTGGGCTGGGCCGGCAGTTTGAATTTCATCAGCACAATGACCCCAAACATACTGTATGCACGTCTAAATCTGTGTCTGCATGGCTCCAGAACAATAAAATTATAGTTTTACCATGGCCTTTGATCAGTCCTGACTTGAATCCACTTGGAAATCTCCGGAAGGAATTGAAAGCTTCAATACATCGTCAGGCTCTGAAATCCTTCATGAATTATAACATGTAACCATTGAAGAATGGAATAATACCTCAGCACAAACATGTTTAAATTTGATTGAAGAGTATAAAACTGTTAAATAAAAGGCATCAAGATGAAGGGTCACGCTGTTGAATATTAATATTGTTATTATGTTCCCTTGTTTTCGCAGCGCAAATATTCTGTCATTTCATTCTCTGAATAATATGCTTGTTAAATTTGTTAAATTAAATCTGTCCCTCTGAAAATTGAGCTCTAAATTTCGTTTCATGTATTTAATAATATATGAAGAGTTTGGAATCATACAAGCATTAGGTGTTAAGAAATTTCTAATTACTGAACATTGATGGGTGTGCGAATAATTTCGTCGCTAACTGTACATGTATATTTATTCAATAGCAATTTCTCAACAACTCATAAAATCTAACAATTTCTTGAATAACTAATTTTATTTCGCATGTGATTATCGCAATAAATACTGCAGAGAGGACTCAATGTCAGGGCGCTTTTTCAAAGGGACACATATGATAGATAAAAAAGATTAAATACAACAGCAGCGATGGATGTTGTTTGCGCGATGCTATGGACATCTCTGATCCATTTAAAAATGCACTGAAAGAGTAAAAAAATTCACCTATGCATATGAGTATGCCCCAACAAACCTCCACAACCAGCATTACTGACTCTAGAGTAGGTATGCTAGGGATGCTAAGTTTAGCACTCTGAAGACTACCAGTTATCAAAAACTCTCCTACTTTATACAGAGCAGAAGCGAGCAAAAATTGTGGAACTTTCCTTGTAATGGATCTACTACAACTGCGTAAAAAATAAATAAACATGTTTCAATGCTAAATTCAGGATTTTCTAAAGAAATTTCATAGAAACAATAACCGCTGAATTCAGAAAAAAAGGCTTTACAGAAGGGAACCAATGAACACGCTTTAGGCAAGTTGTCCACACTAATTAATTTTGCGTTGTGGTGATATTCCGTGGTCACCTCAATCTCCAGGTCTATATTCTCTTGATTATTTCTCTTGGGATATTTGAAAGAAAAAAACTTACACTACGATGGTAGATACTTTGATAGAATGAAAACGAACCATAGTTGAAGAAGTCAACATAATTCCGGAGATGCGGATTGAAGTAATGAACAGGGAAATTAAAAGACCACATTTTTGTTCAATCAAGAATGAAAGTCACCAAAATGATATTATGTTCGGTATTTTGACTATGAGCTAAACTCGTAATACATTCTCTATCATTTTTAATTACCTGAATACTTTTTAATCTACATTTTTTGCTTACCATTTTCAAAAGGTACGTTAGTCCATGCACCACCGGTTATAAAACAGACCAACGTCCAACAACGACAATGTTTACGCATAAGAATCTATGATAATAGATAGGAAAAGACTTAAATAAACAGTTGAAACAACAGCAAGGTTAAATTAAGAGTTGAGTAATTAATGCTGCTACTCATTGAATAAAAAATAACATCCTTTTTAGTAAAGATCTGTAGTAGAAGCGAAGCAGTCGTTTTAACTATATATGTACAACTAGAACGCTTGCAAGAAGTTGGTGAAACAAAGACAAAAGTGAAACTTTAATATTGAAAACAAGCTTCAAAATAGAAAAAAAATGTGCGTAATCATATGGATTACAAAACACGAACAAAGAGAAACAGATACAGAGCGGAAAACCATGTAAACCTAGCAAAATAGTGCCTCTTCAAAGAGAAACAGCATATTTCTAACAGCAGGTTGGAAAAAATACGCTTATTCATTCTAAGCGCATTAAATGGTTTGAATCCTTAACTGAAAAACAGCAAATGAAGGCGTAGTCGAGTTAGCTCGCCCGGGCGTGCCGGGCTGTGAGACACGTGGGTGTCACAGTGAAGCTGCGGCGCGCAGGCGTACCACTCAACCAGCACTGAAGCAACAGCAGCGCCGATATGCGCACGCACGTAAGTCATTCGCATCATTTCTGTGTATTTTATAGTCTTGTGCAGTGATGGTGTTATTTCCACTGTATAGTAATACACAATTCGTGGCTTGCTTGCTTGCTTGCTTGGTCCGTCTCTCTATGACGCTCTTAAGGATTTAGATGGCAGGAAATTTGAGAGTGTATACATCTATTGTAAGTATTGTATTGTGGATATCAAAAGCACATCCTTCAATGTGCAAACTCCTTCGCAAAGCCCGTGTCCACTGGCAAATCAAACGATAAAATTCAATAAAAAAACACGTGACTTTTCACGTGTGAGTCTACTTGTAATAATTATAAAATGAAGGCTGCTCGGAAAGGGTCGGTGCACATATCTAATTATTTTTTACGTATCTAAAGAACATGAATTTTTGTACAAACATGTGCGTACTCCGATTATATTTTTTCATATTTCTGAAGAA
>VCRD01002102.1:65688-88909 GCA_006783055.1 Trinorchestia longiramus
TTATATAGAACTTACTAGTAGACCCACACGTGAAAAAATTCATGCATTTTTTACTGAGTTTTTCGTTTGATTTGCCAGTGAACGTGGACTTTGCGAAGGAGTTTCCACATTGAAGGATGTGCGTTTGGTATCCACAATACAATGCTTTAGTATCCATAATACAATGTTCTCCGAATTTCCTCCTATCTATCTTAAGAGCGTGACAGAGAAACGGACCAAGCAAGCAAGCAACAAATTGTGTATTATCATATAATGGAATACTAATAGACCCACACGTGAAAATTCACGTGTTTTTACTTAATGTTTTTGTTTACTTTGGCAGTGGATGCGGACTTTGCGAAGGAGTTTTCACATTGGCAGATGTGCCTTTGGTATCCACAATACAATCCTTACAATACATGTATACCCTACTAATTTTCTCCTATCTAAATTCTTAAGAGCGTAAAAGAAAGACGGCCAACCAAGCAAGCAGCGAAGTGTGTAGGATGACAGACGTCGAGTATCAGATTTATTTACCACTAGTGTACCCGTGCCATCAAAAATGATGGCAAAAAATGATGGTGTACCCGTGCCATTAAAAATGATACTGTTGGAAAGATATTTCCAACATATTTTTAGGTATTTTATTTCTCTCGCTCTTCTTTTTCGCTCTCGATTCAGTCTTTTTTTCGTTTGAGTGGAATTTCCATGCTTAAGCTTATTTCAGAGGTAACTTATGTTTCTTGCGACAGTAATAAACACATAGAATACAGTATTTTTGAGCCACAATAGAAGTAGTTATAGCCATTCGTGTCATATCCTAGATACAAAAATTCAGCATTACTGAAAGCAACTGCGAGCTTGTGTATGTATATTGTAATATGCAATACCTTGCCGAACTCGGTATCCACGATACGGACTCGAGTATATAAGGCTCTGGATCTCTCTAATTTTTTTGAAAGTGACTTATTATAGTGCACTTGTACAGCGAAAATGAGTGTATTAATTTACCAGTGAACTGAAACCAAGACCGCCAGTGCTAATTTCTTCCCATCTATTCTTAAAAGCGTGACATGAAACGTATAAATAAATAAATATGTATGTAAATAAATAAATATATAAACACACGACGGTCATTCTTAATATTAGATTATTTATGCATACGTTCCGCGTAAACTATAAAAGTATTCCTGAACGTGGTGCAAATGAACTTCAGCACTACCTCTATGAGCATTTGTCAGCGAATATTAAGACATTCCAAAAAGACAATTTATTTGTTAGAACTCGAAAGCTTTTATTTTTTACAGGCTTCATGCACAAGTTGTAGGCTCAAATTTGAGACTCAAGTTGCAAGTTAACCAAATGTCTAATGAATTTATTTTTGAACATTGCTACATTGGTGAAATTATTTTCTTTTTTATTATTTATCGTTTATCATTGCTCGAGCAATCCATGGTTGTACTAAACGTGTCCAATACTCGCCTGACATGAAAATATGACTTAATACGAAATTATAAGAAAAGTTATAGCTGTTTCAGTGTAGTATGCATACGACACCAGTAGATAATATAAAGCATCTCCAGTCATGCCCCATATCACGATAGAGCTTCACACCTCAGCGGCTTGATGTACGCTATTTATGTTGTATCTATCAAAAATGCATGTATTCTATTTTCCAGGTTTTGATCTTGGTAGCTGTGGTGGCGGGGGCAAACGGAGGACAACTCTACGCTTCTGCTCCACTGGTGCGCGATCCAAATTATAGATCAACTAAAAGAATTTCTCTTAAAGAAATTATAGCAATAATACAATCTAACTCGTGTGTAAATACTATCAATTCCTGACATGTTTCCCAAAAGTTCATACTTTAAAAGTCAAGAAAAAACTTTTGATAGTTCTTAGATTTGCTTCAGAAATTAAGGTAATACGAATACGAACATTTTCAGCTCTACAAGACCACGTAGGAAGACATAAATAAATCCCACCTAAAGACTTTTGCATTGCAGGTACTCTAACTGAATGACTAGTCAATGAAATATTATTGTTTCAAGTGGCTGTCTATGTTCTTCTCTCTGTAGTAAATGACTCCTGCTAAACGCCGTGATCAGTGCAACAGGTCATAACCACTAGCCAATGACCACTGATGGTCACTGCCTTCAAGCTACAAATGGAGGTTACCTGACACTGATAACAATTTAACACTCCTTAAGTTTCGCAGAGGGTGAAATTTAGCAGCACATCTGTGAAAGTTTACCGACACGGGGATCTCAATCGATGGCCATTCATACTAACAATCATTGCTGATGAATACATTGTTCAATTGTGTGTACATATTATCGATGTTAAAAACTTTACCACTCTCCAGGACCGAGGCCAGTACCACACAAGCCAGCTGGGTTCGTACAACTACGGTTACAACACCGGCGACGGCGTAGCTAAAGTTGAAGTAAAACGGAAGGATGGTTCCGTGGTCGGATCGTACAGGTAAGCCTGCCCTCCTTCAGCCAGACTTGAGTCCAGGCTGGCAAGCTGAGTGTCACTACACTTGCCAGAAGCCTATTTGGATCCTTTTTTGCAGGGCTCCAGTTCTACCAACCACCCAACCAATCCTTCAGACAGGTGTGACGGCGAAGAATCAGAGTTAAAAAATCATTCGCAGATTGTGTCTGTTCAGCGTAATGGGATGGTCAGACAGGTGTGAAGATGAAGTGACAGAGAGATCATTCCCTCCTCATCTCCTTTTAATGAATCTGTTGCACTCATGGCCAGAAATTATCGTTTCCCTGCAGCATGAAGGTGGAAATCTGATATCCACGATCAGAAAACGCACTCTCACCAGCCATGCATATTAGAGTAATGAAATTTGGTGCATTTTTGGTAACTTTTTAAATATCTACAATGCAACTTTCTCGAAATATTCTTTTTATTTGTTTTACTTAATTCCAGTCTCAGCTTTGTACGCTTGCTAAAGGAACAAACTTTATCAGGCTGTTCGTCTATGTGCGCACCCAAGTTTAGTTAAACCAGTACTGAACAACGTTATATTACTACTCTAATGCTTAATTATATTTTCGGTTACATTATCATTATCACTAATTGCATCATCGATTACAGTATCACTAATTGCATTACCGATTACAGTATCATTATCACTAACTACATTATCGATTATATTATCATTTTCACTATCTCTAATTGAGGCCCCTAAAATCACACAGTACCAAGCGAAAACGAGTTATTTATACCAATGTCATCCCAAAACCCTCCTCTGTCTCGAGAAATAAATTGAAAAATTTTTGCGACTATCTTGCTGTACCTACGACTCACTCTCCAGACAGAGAAACGTTCTGGGATGACAGTAGGATAAATAATTCGTTTTCGCTATAAATGGCGCTTGGTACACTATGATTTTTGAGGCCTCACTTATATTTTAGATTCCAGTATCATTATCACTAACTATATTTTTGCTAATCTGATGTCAGCCACTCAGGCCTATAGTTTATACACATGCCATAGTTAGTGTCGGGATATTCTCACTGTACTTTATAAATACTCGTAGTATGTGCCTCATGCGTGTGTTATGTATTTGGAAAATATGTCAGAGAAATTATTTCATTACGGATTCAGGATTTCGTTATTCAGTCTGCGATGAATCTTACGTGTATTTATTTTCGATGAAATGAGGCACAAAAAATTGAATGAGATAAGCTTTTAAAGAATGTTCATGACACCGGAAGATCTATTTGAGCGCCTTGTTGCGTTTGTTTTTGGAGCATTAAAATGAGTCTCGTTTAATTGAGTCAGCACGAAGAGCGTAAATTTTACCAGAATACCTAGGTTTGTTATTTTTCACATAATTTACAATTCTCCATACCATTGATCCATGCGTGTTCCTCTTTTTGTTCTTCTATGTCGTGTTTATTTTTGGCTCTGAAAACTAGTCCATGAAGCCCCAGGTTAGAAAGTAGGTTAAGGTTTTCCTTTGCTGACAATCTCTACAACCTGCAAAAGAGAGAGAATTTCAAATATTTAACACGCGTGTTCCTCAGGTACTTTGACCCAAACGGAAAGCAGATCGTACGTTCCTACGTCGCGGATTCGAAAGGGTTCCGGATTCTGGGAAACGACTTGCCAATTTCACCAGAAACTCCGGCGGCGGCAATCGTCGGGGCCCCTGCTCTGACGGCTGCCGTGGAGGGAGCAGCTGACGCCGTTGTAGAGTCTTCCGTTGATGCCACCAAGCGGTTCAACACTGTTGACATAGAGCGTATCAACGCAGAGCCTCTGCTAAAACACTACTACCAACAACGGTCTGTGTTTGAACAACAAAACGAACTTCTGCGGCAACAACAAAGGCTAATCGAGGAACAGAAGCGACAGCTCGACTCGTACAGGAGTGGCTACGAAGACACCTCTGCTTCAGGACCCTCAGTCCAAGAAGCTCCTTCAGAGGTCATGAGCTTCAACGCCATTGACAACACAGGGCAGGATGACTACCCCTCATACTACTACTACCCACACAACTACAACTATGACTTCCCCGCCGGCTTTGCCTTCGAGGGTGGACTGGTGCCGGTGCGACCAAGGAGTGTCATCGGAGTGAAACGCCATAATTTCCAGGTGAGAAAACCAACATAAATGTGGTGGAAAGTGCTTATAAAGATATATGCATACGCAGTATATTGAAAAATATTATATCTCTAGTAGTATTTGCCCCGTGTACACAATAGTAACGAATGCTTTAACCTGTTAGCTCCGTGTACACAGTAGTAGCGAATGCATGGTGTTATATTAGATTTATTATGAATATCTGAACTTACACGTTCATTTGTATTTGTACTGAAATGGAATTTTTCGCACTTCTTCTGCTTCATTGAAATTCCTTGGTCGTAGCTATTTTTCCATTCATTTCAATTTCTTACTTTTTAGGATGCATTGTTCATAAAAATAAAGTTTCCCAGAGATATCATTAGAGAATTTAAAAAAATTCTACCCTCCACCTTTGGCATGAACGAGCCAAAGGCTAGAGTCAGCTAAGGGAGATACTGATTCACAGGACCAATTTTCGGATAATTTTCGTACCCTGAATTTTTGGGGGCGAAGAAATTTTGTTAAATTTTTGTCTTGTTCAGGAAACTTTGACGGCGGGAAGAACACAAGGGGAAAGAAGCTTTGCTCGGCCCCCACTCCACGTAGTGCCCCGGTCAGTGAGGCCTTACCGTCCCCCTTTTGTGGCGGGGCGCATTTAAGAGCTAGTGGTCTGCCCCCTCACCGTAGCGAACGGGATTGTGAATTCAAATTAAAGTTGACAAAAAAGCTAGTTTTTGCAGCCAGCTGAATAAAATTTATTCATATTTTTTCTTCTCCCTAAAAAATGTTGACATCAGCTGGCTAAATGAAATAAATTTTTCTTATTATTCCAGACACGCCTAAAAATATAATATAAAACAGCCTGCTTTAAGAAATTTACTCTATTTTTTTCTTTCAATACGTCGTCCTAAAAGCACGTGTAAAGCAACGGCACTTGAACGACAAAAAAAATAATCTAAGCGAGCTTAAGTAAGACCGAATACAGGATACATTCAATTTCAGATGAAACTGGAAACGTTATGAATCATTGAGGGTGGTAAGGGGTTGTTTCAAGAACTGGACTTTGCAAAAGAAATCTTATGAAACTAGTCTGTCTTTTTTTGACCTCCATCGAACCGCTTCTTACGTAGCACCTTGAGGGAGACGTTTTTATTATTATCATTACTAGTGCAATGCCCGTTAATAATTTGTTCCCACACGAATCAGTTTTGGGCTTGGGAAGAGAATCAGTTTTCTATCGGACGAACAACTTCTTCCTTGCGGTCGAAGTCTTGCTGCTTCTCTCTTACGGTTGGACACGTTTCTATCCATGTTGGCCTTTTTCCGGAATTTTATTCTGAAATACCCTCTATTATCTCTTTGAAGCTTTTCAAGAAAATCACAATTCTGAAAACTCAATTTCCAAAATCTTTGGCCTTATACTAAGTGGTAGCCAGGTTACTGGTCAAACTAATTTAAAATATTTCTTTTCGCATTATTAATCTAAAATATCAAAGCATCATGAAGAATTTCAACAGAAAAAGATCCAAAGAAAATTTCTATTTGTAAAAATAAACCGATTGTGTATTCTGGATACCATAATACAAGTGAAAGGGAATTGAATTGCCACAGAAAAATAATGCAATAGAATGATTTCTTGTATTTCTTAAGCTTTATCCTTGTTGCTATCAAAGCTATCGATTAGAAGAGTGACACGGACGGACGCGGCTCTTATGATAGTATAGACTAGTGCAATGTGTACCCGCAAAATTCAGGATCTATGAAGTAAAATACATTTTTCATTTCTACCCGTAGTATTATCAAAATCTGAATTTTTTTTCATGAATGTATACAGAACTTCCATTTTCAATTTATCAACCAATAACAGGGCCGAGTGGGAGAAGAAAGCTAATAACGGGAAAAATGACGTGTTATAGAGTGATCCGGTGCCTTTGGTAATGACAATACAATGCATTGTATTGTCTAGTGCAATGCGTACCCGTTAACTTTGCCACGCGAGCAGCATTGCTTCGTCTTGCCATTTCGCGTTGCTCTTCCGATAGTCTTTGGCGTCTTTCTTGCAGTTGAAGTCTTGCTGCTTCTCTCTTAGGGTTGGACACATTTCTATCCATGTTGGACTTTTTTGCTGGAATTTTATTCTGAAATATGCTCTATTGCATTAATACAATATTGAAATATTGTATTGAAGCTTTTCAAGAAAATCACGATTCTGAAAACAATAACTCAATTTCCAAAATCTTTGGCCTTATACTAAATGGTAGCCAGGTTACTGGTCACACTAATTTAAAACATTTCTTTTCGCATTATCAACTAAAAATATCAACGCATCATGATGAATTTCAAAAGAAAAAGGTCCAAAAAAATTTCTATTTGTAAAAATAAACCGATTGTGTATTCTGGATACCATAATCCAAGTGAAAGGGAATTGAATTGCCACAGAAAAATAATGCAATAGAATGATTTTTTGTATTTCTTAAGCTTTTTCTTTGTTGCTATCAAAGCTATGCTATCGATTAGAAAAGTGTGACACAGGGACAGACGGACGCGGCTCTTATTATAGTATAGATTATATTCCTGGTGTAACCACATGTTACTAACAACACGTACACAACGCTGGGATCTTGTCAAAATCAGCGAATACAATCAAAATAGCAAAGCCTGCTATGGGATTCCATATTATATAATATCATAGTAATTAATGTATCATATAAACCATCCTGCTCAAAGACTAGATAATTATGCGAATGGAGGTCGGGTTAGGGTAGAAATATTGAGTACCCGAATCTCGACAAGATCCCAAAACCATCATCGCGAATTCCTTCTAAGTTTACGCATGCCTTCCGTACATAAAAGAAGTACAGTATTTTTGTAGCCAATGTTGCAAAAAGCACAGAGCTCGTGCAGTACGTGCATGCTGTGTGTGTGTACATGAATATAACTTATGCACCTTAGCGTAACGTAAAATGTCATGCAAACCAGCTTTCTTTCTACGCCAAATATTCAGACCTCTGTGTACCAAGCAGTGACCTTTTCCCCCACGTACCAAGAAATGATGTACCTTCTATCAGTACCAAAAAGTGATGTACCTACCATCAGTACCAAGAAATGATGTACCTACCATCTGTACCAAAAAGTGATGTACCTACCATCAGTACCAATAAATTATGTACCTAGTGCCTGTATCATGTAGTGACTTAGAGGATCTGTACCAAGAAGGAAAGTGTGCAGACCGTTCAAGAGAGCAAGTGAAAATAAGACGCCAAAAAACGATGATAGTAAAGCAATTCCAGTGTCCCTGTAACTTGAAAGAGGCAGGCTGTATAAGCGGTCATTCAGTCGTGGCACCAGCCTGATTATAACATACTCTTAAGAAAATGTCTAAAAGAATTCAAGACTATGAAAATTACAATATTACAACAATAAAAATAATAAATTTCATAAAAGAATGTCAATGAAAATGACTATGAGTAAAAAAACAACCGAATAAAATCAATCACAGGCATGTCTCTTGGTAACCAACTAGCATAGGGAAATAAAATACAAGCATTATCAAATATAGTTGTATATATTTGTCTTAAAGCTAGTAAGCATACAGTACACATCGCTGAGCACCTTACAGAACTAACACCTGAACAAATGAGATGTCATTACTTCACTTCATCGTACACAGTTCGCTAACATTTAACCGTCTACAACATAAAGTAGTAAATACAATATTAATTTATGTTTCCATAGAAAAAACGTGGACATTTTTCCACCTTATTTTTAGTTATGATTGAATTATTAAAGACATGATATATTAGCAAACAAGTACAATGCATGTAAAAATACCGAACACGTCACTAAAAAGAGATAGAAGCGTCCGAGCCACTCCGCTCGAACACAGTCTGCAGGACTACAATCAAATCCTGGTAGGCAAAACAGTTATTGTTTTTTATTCTGAACCTCCGCTACAAAGACCATGCGTTTTAAAAGTATTATTTATTTGCAAAGACACAACATGTAAATGATGTAGTCCTGCACACCCCAGAATACAGCGAAGGAAAGGCAGCCCCACATAATCTCCAGGGTAAACTGGACTTTACCTTCACACGAGGACGTTCATTCCCGAACCTCAATGGCTTTCATTTGAAGTTATTATGAATTTAGTGGTCAGGTGTCAGAACGCACCACGTCGTCTAGACCAATTACAATCATCCCGCATCAACGAAAAAAAAGAGAGGATCGATAGAAACGCAACTTAGCTAAAGCAAACGATCGTATCAGTTGTCTCAGCTAACCTCATCACAACCTTAAAAATTGAGGGACAATGAACAATAAGCAAAATTAAAAGTCACGAAAAAGCGTGCTGCAGGCGCGCTACTCACTCGAGGGTCAAACTATAAAAAATTCTTTAGCTTTCACGCACAAAATGTTATAAGCCCCATCAAGGTAAAGCCATTTTTGGCTGGACGAAATGTTACGTAAATCATCACTTATTTATGATTGTAATTTCACACAACTTTTGAATAAAACACATAGAACGTAGGACTAAAATGAACTGTTTCGATAGTATTTCCAGGACAGTGATCTATACAGGATTCATTTTGCGGACCATTTCTGCAATTCGCATGGTAGGCATGGGATATTAATAACACAAGGTTGATAATTTTCTTGAGTCAGTTACATAGTTGATGTTATTACATGGTCAACAATTGTATGGCAGACACTCAGTTAGTGACAGGGTAGTCACGTAAAAACAATTGACGAATACAGGACACCAATTAGGAAGCGATGCTGTAATGTACATCGAAACCGTCGGAAGCAATGGTAACAAATTTCAACTTCTTTGAAATCAGCACGTAATGGCCACAAACACACAATGGCTATCAAGACGTAATGGCCTCCAAAGCATAATGGCCAAAAAGACATAATGGCCACGAAGACATAATGACCACAAAGACATAATGGATGGTTATCAACATGTGACAGCCATCAACATGTAATGGCCATCAACATGTAACTGCAATCAGAACCTAACGGCCGTTAACACCTTACCGTACTACACAACACGCCTTCGCTTTCATTTCAGTACACATCTAAAGAAAGCGAGTGATAAACTTACCCTAAAGAATACCAACGTCGAGATTCATGAACACGCCACTCAACAATGCTAAAATCACAGTAAGCCAGCACCGCCATAAGAATTTGTTACTTTTCGATATCATCTACACTATGTAATAGAATATTCATTTATAAATGAATACATTTCCTATCCCCCTCACTGCTGAATAATATAGGGGAAATGAACTTCAAACAAGCCATTACCAAGGAGCTGAAAGAAACTGAAATAAATAAAGTTTATTTTAGGCTAGGTATTAGCTTCTCAATGGAACAAGTATATATGTATTTTAAGCATTGTATTATGGATGCCAAAGACGCCGGATTAATATAAAATAAGCGATTTTTTGTTGTTATTAGCCTTCTTCCTCTTCAATACGGGAACTCCTTCTGAAAGGCGGGGTTCACCGACAACTGAAAGAAATTCATTAAAAACACGTAAAACTTTTTCACGCTCGGGTGTAGTCATTATTATCCTTCTGGTTTACCCGCCTCTCCAGTTGAGAAATAGTGCCTAAATAGACAACATGCCTGACCACTGCAGCTACTGCCACAGAGCTTCGACAGTGAAGCGACTCAAAGAACAATTTCAAGACTGGAACAAGTTGCATTGAATGACGGTGGTGTCGGTTACACGATACCTCGGACGCTTCAGCGAGATGATGTGTACAAACACAACAGGTTCAATAGAGTTCGAGTCGTGAGTAACGGGCTAAGCCTCTCCAGTCCCCGAGCGGACTTCATATGAACAAGTTCATCAATGCCTAAAACTGGCATGGTCGAGTCCGTCATAATGTATTCTTAGTTAAACCTACATAAACATATTCGAAAATTTCTTCCTTTTCCCTCTCGTTGAACGGCAAGATATAGACACTTTGTAAATATGAAGCACAACGCTCCAACTAAAACACTAAATCGCTAAAACAACCTACACGGAAGTAGCAATAATATCAAAGACTTACTAATTCTTAAGAGTCCTATTTATTGGGAAAAGCACAGGTACACCGATACACATAATAGGTAACAAAATAATATATTAAAACGAGTTTATAACATTAAATTAACATTACGACGAAAAATCGACGTCGTGCAGATCTTTGGCAACACAATGTGCACGGACGCATACAAGAACACATCGAGGGCGTGAGTTCATACAAAAAAGGCCAGCGTAAGTTGCAGCATAAAAATTACGCGGACGTTGGCTGAAAATACCTCAAACGAACCAAGAAATTACATACCATGATGTCTCCGAAAGCTCGGTAGAGTCATGTGATCTCATTTGAAACGTCATATATTTTTTTAAATAAATTAGATATTTGAGTTTACTAAAGTGGTTGTTATATAGGAGTATCTACAAAAAACAACAGCGCCTCGAAGAAATGATAATTGAACACAGAAATAGGAAAGATTAGCACTGAATACTCCCAAGTGGAAAGTGTTCAGTCCGTCACTTGACATAACACGGCACAAACTCTGTCATGAACACGCCCATAACCAGCAGCTGGCTCTGCATTGGGCAGCTCAAGACATAACTGAGGAGTATTATTTTCTCACCCCCCTGAAGAGGACAGACATGGTACCTACATGCAGAGTGTATCCTTGATACGGCCACAATTTCGGGGACACGCCCGTAAACACAAATAACTCAAATGATATTCATCGTTTCAGGATCGGGGTTGTCCGAAACCAACATAAAACTATTGAATAACAAAATAAATAACAAGCAAGTACAGTTGAAGTAAAAGGTATCGTTACCAGTGTACCACGGAAGTACGCAAAAAACCATGGCACATTTGTGATCCAATGTTGCCTCATTAAAAATACTCTTAACATAAGAAAGCTTGTTGGCCTCAATGGCGAGATTATTTCTTGGCAATATCATCCGCTCTGCATCATGAACACTGAGATGTGTTATAAAAGTAATGAAAAAATTATAAAATAATTTTCAAAACAAGCAACACAGAGGCAAAACTTGGATATTAAAGAGACAATGGTATCACGGATACAGAGTACTCCTCAATACTTCACTCGAGTGAAACGTGAATTCTGAACCACAAGTTACACAGGGTGAGGCAACATAACTTCCTTTTTTTCAAAGCGCTTTGCTTTGAAAAAAAGAAAGTTGTGCCTCGAGAACCATTGGTCCAATTGAGTCGGAACCTGCCGGTTGACCGAACTTGAAACATCTCAACAGTACTGCACAGGAGAGCATAAAAAAGGTATCCAAATATCATCATTTATTGGTATCTAGAATACCAATTCCATGTATAACAAAGATGTTTTGTTTGTTATTGCATACATGAATCAAATTCGTTTTATCTCAGATAAGTCCACTAATCTAAATTGGTGTTCTAGATGCCAATAATTAACAATAAAATTTCGGTTAACTTTTTTTGTGGCACCGTGCTAGGCATTAAACTTCACTCGGAAGCCAATTTTCTAGAAGCAGGTAAAGAAACAATAATGAGCATAAATTAATCATTACGACATAATTTCTTTAATTATGACACAAACTGAATCGCCTTGCGATTAGGATTATTTAGATCCCACACATCTCTATGAGATTATTAGTCCTATTATTATCAATCTTATTATTGTTTTGATCTCCAATGTTATTTAAATCCTAGAAACAGCAGCATTAGAAATACAGGATGTTCGAGCAAATTACCGTTTCGAAAGCTACTGAAGAGCCTGCATCACAGGACCCCGCATAACAAATTGATAAAAGCCCAAACTGACAACTGAAAATATTCTTCATGACAAGAAAGTATACCAATCTGCATTTTTCCATACAATTAAGAAGTTTTTAAAATCTTCTCCGCCACAGTACATATACATACATAGACGTTCATAAAATCAAAAGTACGAAAAAAACTATTTTTCGTGCTACCGGTGAAACGAGAGCTACAAGTAAAAAGCATAGGGTGATGATAGAAACACTAATGGTAAGAATGCTATCAGTGATATTATTTTTATTATTTCAAGATTCCAGGTCTCTTGCATGACAAAAATATGAAATGAAAAAATACTGAGAAACTGGAGAGAAACTCCAGCAGCTTTAAAGTTATTAATATATTGATGGTTTAACCACCGCAACTACATACCAATCTATAACAAAAATCCTTCGTTACTTTTAATAAGCATGGCTGATTCTAAAGGATATCTAAAGGGCAACTGACGAGGACAGACTCAGTATCCGTTAAGGAACATCAGCAATCCTACTTTTCTCTGCGGAGTTTTAGGAGCGCCAGCGCCGAGTATTGAAATCAAGACAAAAACCTAGGGGAAAGCAAAAATGAAGCAAATGAAATTATATGATCGAACATTAACACTTAATGGAAGACAGCACATATTTAATATAAATAATAAAATTCAATAGAGTCCGGTTTGCTGGTATTAGGTTGTTACAAAAATAATGGCCGCTCGAAGGTCTGGAAGGCTTCTGAAATCGGCCATTATTTTTGTAACAACTTAATACCTACGAGACTTGATGGCTTGAGCACCAGAACAGAGAGTGGACTTGTCGATGACGATGCTTCGGTAATTTCCTTAGGCGAATTATCGCTGCCAACGAATCATGGTGAGTGGTGTGTTAAAAATCAATTTTATAGTTCACTTTTTTAGCGATTGGTGCGCTATAAATCAAATTTGTCGTTTAATTATAGAGAGTGTTACGTTATACATCAATTTTGCCTCACCGTAAAGAGGAGTAATATACGATGCACACAGTATGTGCACACATAGTTCCGAGTAAATGAAGATTTAACACATATTTGGGGCGTAACGAATGTCGTTACACGGTAAAACTTGCGTAATCTGTATGGTTAATTCCTTTAACAAGCGCACGTCATACAAGAAGCTATTGCATTTTCAAGGTAGCATAAAACGAATAAGTCATTCAAGCAACCAAACTCTAAAAAGGCTTACAAACTTTCCTATACTCTGGGTGTTCGACCCAAGCATTGTACTTTAGACAGACCGGAAAATAACTCATCCGTAGGCGACATTAAAAAACCATCTTCTGAAGTCGATTTCCACGTTTTTGTTTTCCCAAAAAACAAAGGCAGAATATATTTATATACATATATACACGGTGGCCTCCCTGAGCCAGACGGAAATGTACACATATTCACTACTTGATGGTCTCAGTTACAGGGACCTCAGTTTGCGGAAAGTGGTCCTGTTCTTCAGATCTCAGCAGATCGCTGTCCAGCTGCTCGGTGTTCAATGCATTTTTCTCTGCCTTTGTTTTCGCAAACTTTCGATATCTGTCGAGACCAGCGTCTTCACTCTCATGCCCAGCGTCATCACCAACATAGTCCTCGGCTTTGACAGCCACATCCACGCTGCAGTTGAGCAATGACTCACGCAAGATTGTCTCCTCTCGGTCAGAGAGCGGTCTTCTGTCACCATCAGATCGGGACAAATTAGACCCTAGAATTACCGAACCTTCGTTTGACCGGGACAAAACAGTCCCGCAATCGCTAGGGCGGGACAACACGGTACCGCAATCACTAGGGCGGGACAAACCCCCACCAATTGAAGGGCTTTCATTTTTGTGTGGACTTCTTTGGTGGTGTTCAGGTGAAGGGCAGTCCCCAGCCGCGTCGGAGTAGTGAGCATGGCACTCAGAGCACCGCTGGTCGGAGTGGGAGGCGACGAGAACCCTACGAAGATCGTCAGGTATGGAGGCCAGCAAGGTGTCCAGCTGACCCTCCAGCTTGGTGATGGTGTGCTCCCCCACAGTCGACAGAGTCCGGGCAGCACTGAGCTTGTGACGTACCCGTAAGATGAGGTCTACCTTCTCCACCTCACCATGATTCAGCATCCACGACTCCAAGTCCTGAAATAAGTCACGTTAACGTTCTAGTAACTAACACTAAGAGCATTCAAGTAAATGCAACTGAAGCTTCCAAAAACATTGGATTTTTGGTAAAAGAAGAACCTTGTAACATTTCAAAGCTTCCGACTTCACGGTTAAGACTCGAGAGTACATACTATATCATATACCAGTGATTCCCAACCACCTTGCCGTGGCACACTGGTGTGCCACGAGGACTGACCTGGTGTGCCGCGAACAGTTCCAACGGCACACCCAAATTATGTCTGCACTATAAGCTAATTTCACAAACCATGAACACACGCAATACATTCTTCTTAACATGACTTCCGATTGTATATCATTACAATGCGCAAGTTTTCCAGCAAGCGTGAGTAAGGTTACGAGCTTTCACTAAATTTCAGTTATGGTCATCAGTGTTCATAGTTTTAGTTCAAAATATGCGAAATAAGATCAATTAAATTGCAACATTTCACCGGACTTAGTCAATGTGAACGAAATAAACTGGAATACCGGGACCCAATCATGGCATGCAGTGGGTGCACTCACACCCCATTTGATAGTTTCGTAGTCTATTACTTAAATAATAACTTTTAAGATGTATGAGGTATGAATTGAAAGATGGAATTGGACTGGAAAATATCTATATTTGTGTTCATAACACAATATTCAATGAAGATTTATATTTTATAACATATGTGTATGATAAATTGATAATGTAATAAAATTTTCATGGTCTGATTGTAAGAAATTTGAACAGTACATTTTGGAAGCTATTATCGTTTTGTTTCATGCCATGTTGCTAAGCTTCCTTCCGCTTAGTCAAGTGTCTTAGTTTTTGTCAAGCGTGATTGTGTGAGCATTTGCAGCAGACCTAGCCCTCAACCATGGATAGGTTTATTATTAAAAGGCAAAGTGATGGTGCCTCCAGTGATTGTTCGTAGAATGAACAACGATCGTGTTCTAAATCAACTGCTGCTAAAAAGACAAAAGTCAACCGGTTGTACAATGAAAGTTATTTGCAATATGGCTTTCAATGGAGCGGTAATTCACTGATGTCTTCCCCGCTATGCGTTGTCTGCGGACAAACTTTGTCCAATGAGGCAATGGTTCCAAGTAAATTAAACAGGCACTTCACTGCTAACCATCCAAGTCTTCAGAATAAACCTAGTGATTATTTTCAGAGGTTGCTATAGTCGAATGTAAAGCAAAGCAAGCTGTTTGAAAAATCAATGACTGTGTCAGAGAAAGCTCAAATGGCTTCATATGAAGTGGCTGAATTGATTGCTCTTAATCAAAGTCTCCTATCATTGCTGAATCTGTGATCCTTTCAGCATGCAAACAAATGGTTTCAATTATGCTTAGTGATAAGGCTGCGCAAGAAATCGGTAAAATTCCTCTGTCTAACTATACTATTCATAGAAGAATTCTTGACCTGTCAGATAACAGTGAGGAAACTGTAGTAACCAAACTTCAAAATAGCCTCTTTGCTCTTCAAATTAATGAAACAACTGATATCAGTAATCATGCACAATCAATTGCTTTTATACGTTTCATTGATGAAGGTAGAATAATTATTCAGTTCTATGCTGTAAAACTATGCCAACAACAACAACAAAAAAAAGGTCAGGATGTTTTTAATACATTGACATCATACTTTGAAAAACATGGATTATCATGGGATTTCTGTGTGGGAATATGTACTGATGAATCACCATCGATGGTGGGTTTTGTAAAAGGCTTTGCATCTCTAGTACAGAAACAAAATCCCAGCGTCTTGCGCACGCACTGTTTCTTGCACAGAGAAGTATTGGTTTCAAAGATAACACAAAATGAACTGAAGGATGTTTTGAATCAAGTGATTGAAATGGTAAACACATAAAATATCGAGCATTTAAATCTAGAGTTTTTGAGCTGTTGTGTAAGGATATGGATTCGCAACATGTTCGATTATTATTACACACTGAAGTAAGATGGCTATCAAAAGGGAAAGTGCTAACGCGCGTGACAGCTCCAGAAAGAACTTCTTTCTTTCTTTGAAAGTGGGAAAACAGGAAAGGTTTTGTGCCTAGCTCAACAATGATTTGTGGATGTCTAAAGTAGAGTATTTGACCGAGGTGTTTCAACACCTAAACAATCTAAATAGTATAATAATATGCAAGGACGAAATGAAACCATTTTAACTTCAACCGATAAATTAGTAGCTTTCAAGAAAAAAATTGTAGTATGGATGAATAGAATAAAAACATGTAATTTTGATATGTTTCCATTAGTTCGGAAAACCTGCGTTAAAGAGATGATCCCTATAGTCATGGAGTATCTCACATGATTAGATAATAAAATTGAGCAGTATTTTCCCTCAATGAATGTTGAAGAATATGATTGGATTCGCAATCGTTTCATACCAACCAGCTATTCTCCGAATTTTGAGTTGAGTGAAGAGGAAGAGTTAGGAAGCCTTTCCAGTGATCGTGGACTGAAACTGAATCATAGTGAGCTATCGTTAGATGAATTTTGGATGTACGAGTATGTTAATGAACAGTACCCAAACGTAGGTAAAAAAAGCAATAAAAGTATTATTACAATTCTCAACTTCATACCTGTGTGAAATAGGATTTTCATACTTGAACAACATCAAAACTAAAAAGAGAAAAGCTTTAGAGCGTTGAAGAGTTAAGAGAGTGTCTATCACACATTCGCCCTGACATACCAGCCTTAATTAAGAATAATCAGGCTCAACTCTCGCATTAGTATTCAACAAGTCAGCATTACCGTCAAAATGCCAACATACTTTAGCCATGCACGTGAGTACAATAATCATTGTATAGTTTTGTTTTTCGTATGAATTGAATAGACATCTATTCATTTTCAAGTAAGAAACAGGAAATCAACAGTGCGAGTTCATTTACTGTAATTTATGTATGCATAGAAGGTGCTGTATGTTATCTACATAACATGTTTATCACCAATATATATTATACTCATCATCATAATATATATGTTTTAGTCATATGTCAAGCGAGAATTGGAGGAAAATGATTTTTTAAAAAATTTTATTATCAGTGTGCCGAGAAAAATTTTAATTCTTCGATAGTGTGTCGCAGTGTGAAAAACGGGAACCACTATCTTATACCGAGGATGTTCATACAATCATGCGAAAGGCGGAAAGACTTCTTAATACCATTAGGGCAAAAATAGAGCAAAGAAAGTCGAGAACCAAAGCTCTACCATAAACAACGAGGAATACTCGTAGTTATATTCAACCACTGCAAACTGATGATTAGCAGAGCAGTATACGTAGCAGCACTACGAACTTCCAACTGAAGGCTAATACTCTTTAAATAAATTACTTCTACAAGAGGTGTAAAGAGAAAAAGACAGTAACAGAGTAACAGTTGCGTCTCATTTGCTAAACTGAATGTTGACTGCTCTTATTAATATAAAACCAAGTGAAATAAGGAAAAGTTGGGAGCTCTTTTATGCTAATTTAAGCCAAAACAATTCCCCAAATACAAGTTCTATAGCGTCTGGAACGTAAGGCAGGGAACCTTTTCACGAGACGTCCCTTTAAAAGAGACTCAATAGGCCACATTTTCTTAAGACAGGTTCAGGACAGACAAAAATGTAAAACTTTCTACAATGAATACTTCCTGTTGCCTGTGATTGAGGGGCATGTGTGTGACTGAAATGTCATGTGTGTTTGAGGTCCTGGTGCGTGATTGATGCCTTAACTATAGATGGCATGGAACATTGGTAGCAACCTATTACCCTATTCTATTGTCCACTCGACCCTACGGACATGGAACAGCTTTTCCTCCCTTTTACTGTTAATGGATCTCAGAGGATTCAACTGTCCATCCTAATTCGTTAATAATTTCATGTTATTTCCAGCTCACACACAAAATATAGCCCTAATACCAAGAAAAAAGACAGTGCTTTCATTAGTATAACCGAAGAAAGCTATCAGATTATCACCTTCATCTTACTCCTGAGCAGGATGCATATGTCTGAGTAGGCTACATCAGACCAGCATACAGTTAAACCTCGATCTAGCGGACCCCGATGCAACGAATTTTGGATGCAACGTTATGTTGCCTCACAAACTATCCAAAACTCTCCGCGTGCATCCAAATCGTTTGGTATATCAAAAAGTAAGGAAAATAGCAGTGAAATTCACATCTCTGTTCTCAACACAAACTTTTTAAGACTTCAGAAAACGAGCAAAATAGTAGCAGCATTCAGATCCCTGTACTTTACATGAATTACTCAAAGTCCTCCGTCTGTTTGCGTGCCTCCAAGTCACAAAGCGTGTCAGAAAGTAAGGAAAATAAAGACAGGAAATCTCACCGCCTCACTGAGCGCCTGCAGGTGCAGCGCTGTGAGCTTCTCGCTGATCTCCCTGTAGCGTGCGTTGAACCACACAGAGAAGTTGACGCATCGGAAAAATCTGTGCAGGCAACAAGCACAACTGATCAGATACAGAAATGATTAGCGAAATGAAATGGAGTAATTGATTGAGGAACTGAAATGAAGGAATGATTGAGGAACTGAAATGGAGGAATGATTCAGGAACTGAAATGGAGAAATGACTAAAGAACTGAAATAGAGAAATGATTAATGAGCTAAAATGGAAAAATTATTAACGATTTAAAATTAAAAAAGACTGAGCTAAGATTGAGCACAGATACACAAGCACAACTGTACACCTCCAGAACTGCAGGTAGATCACGGTCTATGGATTCAATTCTTATTAGAAAACACAGCAAGTGCAATTTTAGACGAATGAATGCATAAATTAATTAGGGAATATATAAATAAATGAACGAATACTCATAATCTCAGTGGCAAAGGACGCACATTAAAAGCGCCACATCAACACCGCTGCAGCAACTCAACAGGTACTCTCACTAGTGACACTAGGTAAAATGCTTCACCTCCTGTAGAGGCCCTCCCAGTCTCCCTTGATGCCCGAGGTGAGCTGCGGCCCTGCAGTCTCCAGCGTGGCTAAGAACTCGTCTGGGTTGAAGGGGCGCAGGCTCGGCGTGCCCTGTCAAGTGAGCCTCATGTTACAAGGAGAGTTGTCACGTTCACCACATAAAATTGAAAATACAATTCAAAAACATTTCAAGGATAAATATTGAAATATCACTCGCACAAATTTTCAGTAAATGAATTCTATTAAACAATGATATAGAATAGAATAGAATGAGGCGATAGGAACGAGCCTTTTGGCTCATTTTTGGGTCGGTACCCAAGTCCCATGCCGTAATTCTAGCCGCCAATGGTCATACACAAAGAAACCACGGCGACAGCGTGCCTCCAACCCGGGTCTTTCCGTATCGCAAGCGGGTTCGCTCACCAGTCGACCAAGCTGGTGGTCGTATATGCATGTTAATAGAACTTGATTAGTTTTTATTAGATAAAAAAGGACAAAATTTTGTAGCAGATACATATAGATAACGAGATAGTCTCTGATTATATAAATTAGGGAAATTGCCAAGTCAGGATTCAGATTAACATAAATTTCTAGATTTTTTTTTGTTGCCCTAGCAGCCAGCTGATCAATGAGTGATACCTACACAACTAGGTAAGAAGCTCTGGTCCAGAGGGGTGCAAGAACCTCAGTAAGTCAGTCAGTTCCTACCCCGTATAATACGGTCAATTCCCTTAATTATGGATTATAAGCACATGAGGAACATTTGTCTACACATATAAAAATCTGATAGCTGTGTAAATATTTATATGAATTTTTTGCGATGTAGTAGGAGGCATAGACCCACCTTGTAGGAGATGTTGCGGTGCAGTAGGGGACACACCCACCTTGTAGGAGGAGATGTTGCGGTGCAGTAGGGGACATACACCCACCTTGTAGAGGGAGGATGTTTACGGTGCAGTAAGGACATAGACCCACCTTGTAGGAGGAGATGTTGCGGTGCAGTAGGGGACATACACCCACCTTGTAGAGGGAGGATGTTACGGTGCAGTAAGGACATAGACCCACCTTGTAGGAGGAGATGTTGCAATGCAGTAGGGGACATACACCCACCTTGTAGGGGAAGATGTTGCGATGCAGTAGGGGACATACACCCACCTTGTAGGGGAAGATATTGCGATGCAGTAGGGGACATACACCCACCTTGTAGGGGAAGATGTTGCGATGCAGTAGGGGACATAGACCCACCTTGTAAGGGGAGATATTGCGGTGCAGGGGCATGAGGGAGGCCACGTAACGCTCCAGTGGGATCATAAAGCTTTGCGTGAGCTCCAGAAGGTGGCGACGCAGAAGGGCGCTCTGTACCTCCAGAGGGCGTCCCGTCTGCACGCCTCGCAACACCACCTTGCTCAGGTTCTGCTGACGGAGGCTGTGTTAGCACAACCTATGCACTATGGGTCTTCAATAGTTAACGTTACAACTTTAAGAGCCCGTGTTCTTTAAACAAACAAAATCATGTAAATAAAAAAAACATTTAAAATAGTTATTAAATGTGTAATAGTTGGGAATTAATACATTTTGTTCAAATGCCCTCCGTCTACGTTGATAATAAGCTGTAGACACTTAGAGAATAGAATGACTTGCACGAGTCCTGAATGAATTTTTGAGGGATTTTGGCCAATTCCTTTCCGAGTTTTGAATTCAGTGCCTCTAAATTTTGGTGATGTGTTGCTAAAATCTTACTTTCCAAGTATAGACCAGATACTGCAACCGAGCAGATCCAGTTCTGGAGATGAAAGGCGCCATTCCTCTTCGGAAATGACATGGAGAACTTGGGATGCAAACCACCCATGAGTTTTCTTAGCTCCATGCTCTATGTGCGAGTTCCGAGTCTTGCTGTAAGACCACTGTCGTTTTTTGAAATGATTTAAATCCACAGCAACAATGGCTGCAAGAATGTCTTTATGTTAATTTTCTTGTCTAATTTTAACTTTCTTTAACAAAAACCAATGGACTTGTTACAGTTTCAGTGGTCGCGGCCCAAACCATCACTGACACCGTTCTTCATTTCTGAGTGACTACCCAGGTGTCGATCTCAACAGTTCCATACCAAAATCATTTTTTACGTTCAATTTTTTGCATCACATTTCTTTTCGTCACGTAATACGAAGCGTGCTTTCGTGAAAACAAGAGCAGGATTTTAGCAGGGCGAGGCTCAGGTGTGCCCCCGCACGTGGTGACAGCCCCCCGCTGCGAAGCGTCAACATTGACTTGACGCACGTGATCGCCATCACACCACCAGAAATTAAGCAGAAAAGCTGGATGTTTTGAAGCGTGCAGGTAACTTCTGGCTGCTGCCTAGACTGGCTTAGCAAGTGTGCTTGCGTCAGGTAACTCCTGGCTGCTGCCTAGACTGGCTTAGCAAGTGTGCTTGCGTCAGGTAACTCCTGGCTGCTGCCTAGACTGGCTTAGCAAGTGTGCTTGCGTCAGGTAACTCCTGGCTGCTGCCTAGACTGGCTTAGCAAGTGTGTCTGTCTCCTCATCTCCGTCCGTATTTGAACCTCATTCTTTACTTTGTTCTGGGCGAGTGAAATAAGTGCCTCAGTTCAGTTGTGTTCTGTTATTTACGATTCAAGATGATTCTGTTAATACACATTAATATTGTAAATAAAATGAAATGTTAGTGTGCATAATTGATTCTATATTTAAATGCAACGATTATTGTTGAACCTCCAGTACAAACTACAACTATCTGTAAATACAGGGGAGCCCAAAAAAATTACTTGAAATTTTTATGATTAATAATTGGTGCCTAGAATACCAATTGCTTGAATAAGATAAATGGTCTGTTTGCAGCTGCATACACGTTTAAATCAAATTCGATATTCTAGATGCCAATAAATAAGAATAAAATTTCGGTTAACTTTTTTGCATGGCTCCGTATAAAACCCTGACATCTATTCTTTCCACCAAACAAAACCGAATCACTAATAAACTAAAAAGTTAGAGATTTAAGCTCAAGCATCTTTTCGTCTAATATTGACCCTTTCATTTTCATTTCGTCCTTTTCAAACTTCTTTTTCGACACCAAACACCAGCACAACTTGCTCAGCACACATGTGGTGGAAGTGACGTGTTGTGTGGGTCAGCATCTAAATGAAGTCTCGGTATCAACATAAAGAGCTCCGAAAAGATGGCCAAAATATAACAAGACTGAGGCCGATGTTATGTAACTATTTAAAACTGACCAACTGAACAATGAACGAGCAGTGACAGCAACTAGCAGATGCAGGGTATGGCAACTAGCAGATGCAGGGCCTGGCAACTAGCAGATGCAGGGCCTAGCAACTAGCAGATGCAGGGCCTAGCAACTAGCAGATGCAGGGCCTAGCAACTAGCAGCAGACCACCAGGAGGAGTCTCACCTTGTCAGGCTGGAGGTGTGACTTGAACTTAGTGTAGACGCCAGGCTTGTGATCCAGCGACCGCAGCTGTTTCCTGCCCCCCTTGCCCTTGCCTGGGCTGCTGGGCACAGCTGCACACACAACCACACGTGTATAATGAACTGGGTACAGCTGTACAGCCACACAAACACGTGCATAATGAACCGGGCACAGCTGCACAGCCACACAAACACGTGTACAATGAACTGGGCACAGCTGTACAAATACAACACGTATAATGTGATGATACACAACACGTATAATGTGATGATACACAACACGTATAATGTGATGATACACAACACATATAATGTGATGATACACAACACGTATAATG
>VCRD01002103.1:7037-40372 GCA_006783055.1 Trinorchestia longiramus
GATGTGAATGTTTATGTATACCCGTAGGTACTGCTGTTCTATCATCTATGATACTATGCATAGAATACCTACCACTTAAGGATTTTATGATAAGGCATTTTTAAAAACCAATGCTGTTACATTTCTTATGTACCAACTTTATTGGAAATATACGTTTTTGTTTTGTTTTTAGTCATATGTTTCTTAATTTTGCTGTTACAAGCTCTCTCTGCATTACTCCAAATATTTACTTGACATACTTTCCTTTTACTGTTCAATTGACACAGTGAACTTCTTTTATAACCTGTTTTCTTTATTGTTCAAATTCTCTGCACACTTCCTGAATAGAAGTGGGATCTGCTGAATATGGTGTAGCTAGACCATAAATTGGATTACTAGATTAAACCACAGACTGAAAATTGTCTTAAATCACAAACCTGCATTTACATTGCATTCTATACTTAGAAGCAGAGATTTTTATAAACATGTATTCAGCTTATAACTATATTGATTTCATTCCCTTGTAAAATAGATATATTTTATTTTTTATTCATTGTGTGTTGCTCTCTTGGAAGTATAGAATTCCTATTTAACAATTCCCATCCAGGTATTATTGATATATCATTCCCTCTCAATACTATTGTAGTTTTTTATTGCAAATATTTTCATCTCAGGTCATATTTATCAAAATCTTAAATATCAGGGATTAACCATAATATTATGGTTTACTAGATGATATCCGCTGAATAAAGATATCCATAATGTGCTATGTTATCATTAGTTTGTTTCCTTCATTTTTTTACCATGTCTTAGGATGTCCGTTATATTTCTGTACAATGTTTAGGATGTATTTTATTCTCACTCTAATTAGGATGTTCTAATTATTTTATACAGAAACCTTTGTTCATGTTTGGTTGCTATATTGTGCCTGTCTCATAGCAATATTGCAGGATTATGGAAATTATCCTTGTGGTTAAAGATTTTGGTCTTGCATACTGGAGCAACCTTTTTCACGAGACTCCTTATTGTCTGTTCAACAATTGTGCTCATAATTTTTAGTTAATATATGAACCAAATAATAATTTCCATCTCTAGATTTAATTGATCCTAAATCAAACATTAAAAATCGACTTTGTTCAGTGGATGAAACTGAGTTATTAAAACTCAAGTATCTTTTCTAGAATTCCATGTTCACTGAATCAACTTTTGCTCAGTTTCTAGCCTTATAAATAGACCTTTTTATTGAGGATTAGATTCCTTGTTTATTTAAAGGGGACTTACTCTTTCATCTCTCTATAAGGTTATATTCCAGCTCTCTTGAATATTTTGAGATTGGACTGCCTTACTACTGCATTTCATTCTGATTAGCCTTGTCATTGCTTAGGTTTGCTACGGGGAATGCTTGTGTTTGTTTATGTTTGTGAAGATGTGAAAATTAAGCTCAACCTTCTTTTCCAGACACCTGGCGGTCCTGCTCTCACGTCATCGATGCTTTAGCATCTCTTTACATTGCTCACCTCATCGATGCTTTAGCATCTCTTTTCACATTGCTATCATCTCATCGATGCTTTAGCATCTCTTTTCTCTCTCCTCTCGAGTCTCATCGTTGCTTTTTAAAATCTTAACGCTTGATCATATTCCTGATCATATTCCTGATCATATTGCTGATCATATGGCTGATCATATTCCTGATCATATTCCTGATCATATTCCTGATCATATTCCTGATCATATTCTTGATCATATTCTCGATCATTACTTCTAGTTCCCAATCTTTTTCACTCGTGGACTACGGATGTTTTCTGTCCACCAGCTGCCCTACGGATCAATAAATAAACAAAAGCTGAGTACCCGTCGTATCATTGAATTCCCCAACTAGAGGTGCACCAGACAACTCCCTTAATCTTACCTTCTGATAAATTGTTATTACCACCACCAAAACATAACCTTGGTGTAAACGTAATACTGGCCACCCCAGAAAACAATAACAGATTAACCCTAATATTATGGTCTGCTGGGCATATCCTGCGCCAGATGATATAGCCGCTGGACAAGGATATCCATAATGTGCTATATTATCACTTGTTTGGTTTCCTTTAGTTTTAACTATGTCTTAGGATGTCCATTATATTTCTGTACAATGTTTTGAATGCATTTTATTCTTGCCCTATTTAGGATGTTCTATTTATTTCATATAAACTTTTGATCTCATTAGGTTGCTATATTGTGCCTGTATCTTAGCAATATTGCAGGATAAAGAAAATTATTCTCGTGCTTGAATATTTAAGCCTTGCATACTTGAGCGACCTTTTTTGCACGAGATACCTTATTGTCTGTTCAACAATTGTGCTCATAATTTTTAGTTTGTATATGAACTAATTAATTAATTTCCTCTCTAGATTTAATGCAATCTAAATCAAACATTAAAAATCAAGTGACTTTGCTCAGTAGATTGAATTAAATTAATTTAAACTCAATCATCTTGCCTAAATGATTTCCATGCTCACTGAAGCAACTTTTGCTCAGTTTCAGTCTTCAAAATAGACCTTTATTTATCAAAGAAGACTTGATTCCTTATCTATTTGATGGGGACTTGCATTCTATACTTCTATGAGGTTAAGTTCCAGTTCTATTAAAATTTTTGAGATAAGTCTGCCTTACTGCTGCATTGCATTTTGATTAACCTCGTCATTGCTTAGGTTTGCTACGGGTGATGCTTCTGTTTGTTTGTTTGTGTTTTGAGGATGTAAAAATTTAGCCCAAACTTCTCTTCTAGACACCTGGCGATCTTGCTCTCGGTTTTCACATTCAAACTCTTCATAACTCTTGATCATCACTCTTGGTTCTCAATCCCTTCTACGCGTGGACAACAAATGTCTTCTCTCCACCTGCTGCCCTACGGACCAATAAAGAAACAAAAGCTGAGTTCCCGTGTTGTCATTGAATTGCCCAACCAGAGGTGCACAAGAAGACCCCCATGACCTTACCTTCTGATAAATTGTTGCGTGTTGTGTTGCTTGTCGTAACATTTTTAAACCTAACTCTGGTAACACCCAGAAATATAACACTAGTAACACCTTACAACCACAAAAATGTAACAGATGCACCGAAAAACTGAACTCTAAGGTGTCTAAAAAATTTTGCATACTATAAACTAGTTGTAAAATCTTGTGCTCAGATGATTTATCGTGTGGAATTTATTTACCTTGTATACACACCGCTATATATTCAGAAAATGTAGAAACTTGAAGGAATGCTTCAGGGATACATGTAAAATAATAAAAACCATAGAAACTTTATTTTCGATAGAGTATACAGTACATATATATTGGGTTTTAAATTCTAAATGCAAACATTTTATGAATAGTGATTGTGCTTATTGATAGAGTCTTCAGAGAAGTAGTCATGTTTCAAGCGAGATCCCCGTCCTCAGCGCTGCAATTCGAAGTAGAAGCTCTTAGGGGCGTGTCAATGAGCGTGGTTGACGTGTGGCTTACACCAAACGTCTAGTGTAACAGCTGCTGGCCATGTTCTTTCTAGCTGTCAATGGTCAGACACAAATAGACCGTGACAGCTTCGGGGAACGAACCCGTGGCCTTCCACAAAGCAGGCGGGTACCCTTTTAGTGAACGAGTTATTTTTCTGTAGTAATTATTTCGTGGGTGATGTTCTTCGAGGGAAGTGATACAGTCGACTTCGTGGTTTGCAGACTTATTATTGGACACGATCGAAATCAGAGCAGAAGTTAAGGCCAAGATCGAAGATCGAAATTGAGAACTTGCAATCCGTAAACCGAGACTGGAACTGATACTGAACTGAGACCGAAACTGAAACATGCCCGAGTAAGGACCCATAAGTAACTCGAAATAAATACAGAATTTAGCAAGAAGAATTAATATCATGAGACAACATTATAAGACAACTATTGAGTAAAACACTAAGGCATCGAACCTAATTAGCTAGCAGTCAAAGAAATACAAAAACGAGATGCGGATATGCAGCTTCTACCCGAGGCCATGAAATTTAATAACCGTATCAAAATCGCTGGTCGATCTTTCAGTATGCCCGTCATAAATACCCGGAGTGAAACAAAATTAGACAATGATTTTGATGGCTGATGCAATAGTTATTATACAAAATATTCTATCATTAGATTAATTATAATTCTTGGAGTTACGTGAATCAAAGCACAACAATTTCACATCTAGGCAAGGCTAAAATGACAAGTTTAAGGAATATATAGTAGGTAAGTGAAATACAATACTTCCTAACACATTGTCAATGGAAAACTTACCAGTCAGAGAGACTGAGAGCGTGAATAAAATCGCTGTTCACTGGGTAACGGTTGCGAGGAAACTGACGGG
Organism: Trinorchestia longiramus; assembly: GCA_006783055.1. Taxonomy (NCBI): domain Eukaryota; kingdom Metazoa; phylum Arthropoda; class Malacostraca; order Amphipoda; family Talitridae; genus Trinorchestia; species Trinorchestia longiramus. The sequence continues at coordinate 11,381 of VCRD01002103.1, forward strand.
CACCTAGCCTATAGGCTCGTGGTTGACTACGGTCTCCTATAGACGAGGGTTACAACTTTGAAGCCGCAACTACGACTAAATTTTCACTTTAAAATACTAGTCTCAAATGAGGGGAAATAAGTATAAAAACCAACTCTAAAATATTACTTAAATACATCAAATTTTTGTAACGACTCCTATATCATTCTAAATCAATTACGATATATCTGAGGCACTACAGGAGTACCCCCACCTGAAGCGGAGCGTCAAAGAAGCTTAGAATAATAACTAGTTTTACGCAAATACAGTTAAATTCGAACTACACCTTGTCAGTCGCTACTCCTAAGGAACCAGAAGTGAGATATTCGTACGAACATGAACACAATGGTAACCAATCAGGCAGTGCTGTTAATAAAAGGTACAACTTAGCCTAACTTAGTTTAAACTTAGAGCGATCTTTAAATTATCGAGCCACTACTGATAAGACGTTAGTGCGTCAGCATCATCTGGCGCAGACGCAAGATTATACAAACACTGATTGGAATAGACAATGTAAACAAATTGGGTACACACTGAGCGAGGCATATAGTAGGGGACAATAATCATATTGTGGCTTTTAATATACTCAACTGCCGTGATATACAAAAGAGAGAATGCAAATTGTTGTCGCTACGGATGATCATATTGTGTAAGTATTCATTGCGAATAGAATCATATACAACCAACGAGCGACTTGAAATGCAGTAAGTAACTTTCTGTCATAAAAAAATGCATCGTTTGTAAATTAGGCAAGTAGATTTCGTTCTGAAGCAACTGTTAAAAGAGTGAGCTATTCTGCAATATGAGAGGTGTCCCCGCCATTTTGTCGAAATTCTTACTACCAGACGAATAAGAATCAGAATCTGAGTCTAAATTGAAATTTGATTCTGAATTTGATTGTTTCTTAGCTCCGTAAATATCTTTTAGCCGTGGCCTGGAGTGTGTCTTTGGGAATAATGAATACCCAACAGTTAGGATTTAAAATAACATATTTATATTTTATTTGCAGTTGAACATCGGCTCACGTTCAACGACTACACGTTGTTGAATCAAGAGCCAGAAAGTTCCAAGTTTCACGCGTCCGATGATGTGGCCTCGCCCTGTATACGAGTACTTTCAGTACGAAAAAAGAAAGGAAGAAAAATGACATGAAATCATATTGAAAAGATAGCGACAAATTTTGTTATTGTATTCATTGAAGTATAGTTTAACTTGATCAAATGAATTTAGAGATACAACACGAGAAACTACACAGAAATTCCCCCCTAGGAATTACGCCTATGCCGCCGATCCAACGTCGTCGTGTAACATCAACCAAGTGGGCTGAATGATTGACTTGACGTAAACTGACTATTTCCTCAAACTTACAAATCATCGCAAAGTGTTCATACGAGCTTCTATCCTGAGTCAAAAGATGGACGGATACAGTCTTTGGACGCATGATCACTAATATTAAGATGTTAGCATTAAAAATGTGAAAGCCATTGTATGTTTGAATGGGAGAAAGTTTCTTTCTGATCTTCTTTCTTTCGTACAACCACGTCGTCAACCTAACGTCTTCTTCCTCTTTTTTTCTTGCCAGCGAGGCCAAAATACAAACAGACTACACTATTTTGACTGACAAACAAGCTCTTGGAACAATAATTCAAGCTTCCTAGTGAATGTACTGTGACTCCGGAAAGAATGGACTCGACTATACTGGCCCCGTACATCTCTTCACACACAACTGAGCACGAGACCGACAGTATGTAGTAAGGCCGCTCAGCCTCTCCTACCCTGCCAATGAACTCGTTCACTTCACTTCTTTTCGACTAGGCGTGCGATGTTGTCATATAATACGTTCCTTATTATACCACATGTGCCTAGTTTGAAAATTTTTGTACAGAAAAATGGCTACATGAAAAAAACGCAGGCTCTCATATGATACGAAGTGAATCTATCATGCAGAAAGCAGACTTCATTTGTCTAGACTCGTGTAATCCTTTCTGCTGAAGGTCGTGTGAAGTACAACTCCTGCTTCTCTGGTGAACTTGTTTGTTTAACTCAACGGGTTATCGCTGGTAGTCACTTTCACTTTAGTGGCCTTGGTGGTCCAGCAGCTTTATGTGCTCACAAATAGAAAGATGGGAAAGACAAAGCCATGCATTTCTAATAAAGCTGATGTTCGATACCCCGAATGGCAGATTTTCAATACACTTCATTATCAAAGTTCTCAAGTGGTAGAAGTACATAAATGATAATTTTGCAACAGTTTTTATGCTCATCTATCCGGTATACAAAAATGGAGACTCAAAAATGAATACAAAAATAAACAAAAAGTTGTTCATATAAGATATTTATAAAACAAGAAAAATATAATAATGATATGTGGGCTTCTTCAGAAAAATACCGCTAAGTTCAAACTCGTTTGGATATTCTGCTTCTATTCTATCAGCTGAACATGGTGAGTCATCCTAACTATCCTAGGGAACTGATCTATTGTTATGACTATCCTGACCTTCAAGTACTCTTGATAATCATCAAGTACTTGAGTAATAAGTAACTGATGATCAAGTACCTATGAAAACATGTGTTCACAAAGCGATTGGTTAACAGCAAGTTGTGTATGCGATCGTCCTTATCTCAAGTAAGTTCAGTGTTATTTACCATGATTCAGCGTTGAGGGCGACTGCTTTATCGCGGTATCGGCTCCGTATCACACCTTTCAAAGGGCGGCCGCCCTTTGTAGCTCTTCCCTCATGCTTTTGCTGCAATGGGAAAGATATCGAGGTGCTTATTGCAATCTGGTGAAACGAGATGCCGATGTCTGCATAGAGTAAGAAATGAGGTCATACTCGACTTATAGTGGGTTTTATTATGATTCATGTATCCGGAAGGGTTAATGAACATATCATGTGCCGTATGCATGTGCAACTTTATTCATAGTTGGTTCAGCAAAGGACCTTGCGAAACAAAGGGGATGCATGCTTCAGGATAAGTTGGAGCCTCTCCTCAGAGTTTTCTTCCCGTGTGGGGAGTTATGCTCTAGAACAGACCTGCAAGCTGTTTGTCCGGTACAAATTGTGGCAAACACGAGTGACGGGGAACTGTGAAGCTCTATCTACTATAAGGGCATAAATTTTTTTATGAGAGTTGTTTGTTTGTTACAATTTCACAGGAGAGGTAAGAGGTACAAATTCATCATTTATTCATGTAGTGGGGCAGGCTGATGTTATGTTACGCACGCCAAATGTTCTTGCCAGCAGGCAAAATTAGGTGTTACCATTCGTTGACGTGTATCCAGGATACTCAAAATGATGGCAATGATTCCATGTTGCATAAACAAGCCTGTTGTACAGGATCATCTAAACTGCAACTGCGTACTACTTGGAACACATTTCCTGATGATTACTTTACATGACTTCCATGTTAGTTGTTAAAGTGACAAACCATTGAGCAGCACCCCATGCTGTGTGTAGATGACCACAGCAAATGTACTTAGCTTACCAGTGCTGGCACTTCTTAACCGTTAAAACTGAAAGCCTGAAATAAGTTTCACTGCGAGGAAAAGTCTTAAATTATTATATTTCATTTTCAACATTCGAAAAGACCAACTTCATACACTTATCAACACGATTACCAAAATTTCGTATTAAATTCCGCAAAATATTGACACTGATGGATGCAATGACTTCTCGAAACATGTTTTCCAGTTTAGTAATATTTGATGGCACATATCTGAATGCTTTTTATTCGACAAAACCCCAGAGAGAGCAGTTTGAAGGGTACGCATCAGGTGACCTCGCTGGCTCAGTAAAATCTAACTTATGCGGTGTTTGTCGTTGAGTAAATTGAGCCTGTAACCCGTCCATGGCGTCAAGTGTCATGTATTTTGGGCAGTTATTTGTTCAGTGATGTATTATGTTTCGCGTATTATGTCTTGTGTACTATGTCTCGTGTACACAGTTATGGTACGCAGTCGACGCGAGAAAAACCATGAACTATAATTCAGTCACATTAACACGTCACAGTTCATGGAGAGAAGTGTTATCTCCTTGACTAGTCAGGGAGTTATTTTGATTATTTTATTTTATTTTGATTTAAGGCAGTGATCTTCCACAGGTAGTTGCAGGAAATAAGTTTTGCTTCATTCCATTTTTTTTATGAGAAAGACGCTTATAGCACAGAGACCAATTGTTCTCTGTGGCACAAGTAGATCAAGATTGATAGTTCACCAATAATTGCACAAAGGATTAATAACAGTTAAATGCTCGTGTTACAATTGGTTGTAGCAGCAGCTTTACGAATATTTAGTGCTCTTATACGTTGTGTTTATCAGAGCTCAGAGAACTGTCCGTGTGGCTCCTGCGAGGGAGTGGACGAGGTCTTCGCCAGAGCTCCACTTTCTCAACGAAAGAGACTTTTCTCCCTGAGAGACAAAACTAGGATTCAAATTTATTTGAGTGTCATTATAGATGGTAATTTCTACGTAAAAGACATCTTTGGTGTTGACTGCCGTTTAAATGACATCGTATTGGTTTAATTTAAATTTCGTGCAGGGACTCCGTACATGGATGTATTTATATGTACGACCTCTAGTGGGGCTGTAGCACTACTGATATTATTTACATTTTTTCCACCAATGTAAAAATTCTTTCGTAATAAAATTTCAGAACAATAAAATCGTGTCAGGAAAATCTCAGTACGTACACTAACCTTCCTTTACAGCAAAATATCAATAAAATTTTTTTGCCGTAATGAATATTCATCATGATAAACCCTCTTATCATCTAACCCTATTTAATCATAACAAAACATGCTGCATACTGTATATAATAGGTATGACTATACTGAAACTGCATACCCTTCAAGCCTCTTACGATACATTATTACACGTCATCAAATTATCGCTATCTAAATTTGATGTGAAATCATGGGTTTTCTTTGAATCTACTGCAACCAGCACACTATCTCTTCACTAGTTTTATAAGGTGCAATAAAATCCAAACCCGTTCCACCTGACACGTGAACAGAGTCTTCAAAGAGTTGAAGTCGGCAACCACAAAGCCTCATTGGTTGCCGGCTAACATTTGATGTTACTCCAGCCAGCAACCACAAAGCCTCATTGGTAGGTGGGTTGATGTGACTAACGTGGCTGAAATCACTGGTACTCAAATTGACACGTTGTATCAGGCCGCTGGACGGAAATGTATGTATGTATATGGAGATAAGACCGGGTGTGGTTCCCTGGCTATATATACAAGGTACGAGTCGTGCCCCCCATACTCTTACGTGAGATGGTGTGGCGGAAAGAAGTGATTGAATTTGTGGCAGACACTGGAGGATACAAAGCAAAAATTTGCGGGAATTTTCGGCTTTAAAGAAAGTACATTGAATGGAGTAACAGCTGCGTTGTTTTTCGGTGCATCTAAAGGATTTGAGCTGGATAAAACTTTGAAAAGAACTTTTCTGGGAGTAGTTTTTAATGAAGAAAGTAATGGTTGGTTTATTGGGAAAAAGGTACTCCACAGATACAGTAAGAAATATAATATGTCAACAAATATACACATGTAGTCTTTACTGATTGAAGAGTCATTATAGGGCTTGGAAAGATGTGTAAGAAAAAGGAAGAGTGTGGGAATGTAAACTTGTGAACTGATAAGAATAGAAATGCAGTAGGAATAGGAAGAGGAGTAAGAATACTATGTAAAGTAAAAATTAGAAGCAGTGTAGGAATGAAAATGATAAAATATACTAAGCACGGTAGGAAAAAGAATAGGAGGTGGCATTTAAATGTAAGATTCAGTAAGGTTTATGTCTTTTCAAGTATTATTTCTTATGTCTTTGTAGCGAGTGAAATAGGAATGAGAATTAGAGCAGGAAGGCAGCTAGGAATGTGAGTTTGTGTAGGAATTTAACTAGGAATGAGAGTAAGTGTATGAATTTAACTAGGAATGAGAGTTAGAGTAGGAATTTAACTAGGAATGAGAGTTAGAGTAGGAATTTAACTAGAAATGAGTGTTAATGTAGGAATTTAGCTAGGAATGAGAGTTAGAGTACGAACATAGCCAGGGATTGAGTCGGAGTAGCAACGTATGAAGGAGGTATGGTAATGAATAGGTTAATTACCCTAAATAGGTCAATTAGGCCATGTATATTAATTAGCCTGCATATGGTTATTAGGTTATGTATGTATATTAATCAGCGTACACAGGGGAATTGGTCCACATGGACAACACCGATACTAGTCCCCCTAGAACAACTTCGGGCTTGAGAAAGTGAGACTTGGAATTAAAGGTACAATGAGTTGAAGATACCATGACCGTTGGAATTAAAGTTAGAATGAGTTGAAGATACTGTAAGAGTTGGAATTAAAGTTACAATAAGTTGAAGATACTGTAAGAGTTGGAATTAAAATTAGATGAGTTAGAGATACTGTGAGAGTTGTAATTCAAATTAGAATGAGTTGGAGATAGTGTGGGCGTGGATTTTTAAAGTAATTAGAAGTTAGAAGCAGAGTTCACACAGGGTGGCCATAAGTAAGGTATTCTCGTGGATGCAGTTTGTTAGGAAGCATTTCTAGCATAGCGTAGCAGTGCTACCGACAATCCCGCGACCGCAGGGATTGGCGAGTTAGAATTCGAGTTAGGAGTTAGAATCCAAGTTAGGAGTTAAAATTCAAGTTAGGAGTAAAAATTCGAGTTAGAAGTCAAAATTTGAGCTGGGCGTTAGAATTCGAGTTAGGCGTCAGAATTCGAGTCAGGAGTAAAAATTCGAGTTGGGAGTAAGAATTCGAGTTAGGAGTTAGAATTCTAGTTAGGAGGTGAAATTAGAGTGATTAGGAGTCAGACTTAAGTTCATTCAATCAATTACGTGGCATTCCGCTATCACATGCAGGCGAGCGGATATGAAGTGACTCAGGTGGCTCAGCAGATTCCGGTACTATGGCTAAGAGCCCATATAATGTATGCGCATGTATGGGCACACTAAGTACGTGTAATGCTCCAATACTAATTAGAATATTGAAGTGACAGCTCCATACGCTTGATGCGTACGCTTGCTCCCTGATCTGCACGAGGTCTCGCGTGTTCAGGTCCAGTAGTACGCTAAAAAAGAGCTTGTCAGTCCTGAATTTACAGTATATGTAAATATACGGTGAATGCGTAGCATGAATATAAAATATGGAATAGGAGAAAAATATGGTACATCCAAAATATATGGCCTGCATTCCTTTTATAATTTCTGCCTATGCTATGTTTCTGTCTTTACCTACATCACATTTACGTGCACCAAATAGGTAAGAAATACACGTCACGGCCATAAAGTTAATCCGTGTCATCAAGCACGTAACAACCATAAAATATGTTGTGCCCATAAACCCATAAGTAGTACGAAAAAATTGCTTCATTGAAAATGACATTATCATGAAATATCTTCCGCTGCTATACATTAGCCAAGAATTGTCGTTGCCATAAATCTCGTATGCAACGTGAGATGCATGACTTGCCATGCAAAGGCAACATTGCAGTGCAACATATCTTCCTCATGAACTATGCAATATTGTGAAATATTTCCTTACCATAAAACATGCAACTCTATGACCCTGTCGTGAAACATGCAATATTACATTCATGCCATAAAAAAATGCAGCTTTATGTCTTTACCATAAAACGTGTACTATTTAGTTAATGCCATAAAATGTGTAATTCGATGCACTGCTACTAAAGGTGTAATTAGACTGAAAGTAAAATCTTGACTATAAATACATCAAAACTTGAGATAATGCAGGCACCACGTCCAGGAGATAAGCAGTTACTGTCTTTACTGCTGCTCCTACTTCACACTATCCATAATGCAGCATTTCATGCATAATGCAGCATTCCCATTATGTCATTCTGCTCTCTTCGACAGCGCTTATTTCTCAAGGGAAAGCAGTTGGTACACTTTTAAGCTGGTGCATTCCCTTCACTGATTTTACAAAGATTTCTTTTTCGTTTTAATTTCGGTGTTGGTCTCATTTTCCAATGATTACGATTATTATTTTTAATAAACAGTTATACGGAACAGTTCACGCGATGAAAGTTTAGTTATAGAACTTGCAATCTAGCCGGTTTTTGAGGAATTTCTCCCATTCTATGTCTCTATTTTTAAATACTCAGAGAAGAGAGTTTTGTTATTTATTATTCCAACATACAATGATCAAGAGCTATTTTTTTACAGAAAAAGTAATTATTCAAGTTGTGTTTGCTAAGTTTGACGAAGCGCAGATCTACACAACTTAAGATTAACTCGAACTTGAAATTAAGTTTAGCTCAAAATAGAATTTTCACAATTACATAAGTCAAATAAAATCCTCGTAGACACTTGAGGTGATGGCATCAAGGCTTCCCCTTCATCTGGGGTTGCTGGTGTTACTGGTGCTCCTGCTGGAGGGGGTGCAGGGGTTCCTGGGTAGGGGAGCTGTCATGGAGGGGCACGATGACCCCCTGGGGGTGCTGTGCTCTGAATTTGACCCCCGGACCCCCGTCTGGACCCACAGAGAGATCACGAGGGAAGGCGTGAGAAGGGCCTTTGTCGAATACTGTGAGGTGAGGGAGACAGGGGAATGGCGTGTGAGAGGGGTGGGAAATTGAGGGAGATGAGGAAGTGAGTGGAAGTGAGGAGAGTGAGGAGAATGGGGGAGTGAGGGGAATAAGGGGGGATGAGGCTAATAGAGGGAGTGAGGGGAGTGAAACAATAAGGAGTGAGGGAGTCAGAGGAGTGAGGGGAGTGAAACAATAAGGAGTGAGGGAGTCAGAGGAGTGAGGGGAATTATAGGAGGGAGAGGGGAGGGGATCAAAAAAAGGAGGGAGTTCCTTTCTTTCGTACGGGATGCCATTTATTTGTTGTACAAGAAGCAAAACTTCAGCATAAAAAAGATTATTAAAAAAAGACAGGGACATATTTTCTTTGATTTGACTTAGACAACAAATGGGTTCTAACTGGTACAACAAATACACGTGGGGTGTATAATAACGGGTGCAAATAAGAGTGCATACATTATAAAACATTCAATGGATACACATCGGCTATGTGTGTTATAAAATGCACATGTCATAGCATTTATTAGATATACATGCATTATAACAGGCACAACGCTTATAACAGCTACGTAACTGGTACTACGGGATAATAACAGGAATAGGGGACACGTACTGTATATAACATAATATAGCAAGCATATATCGGCTAAGACAGGTTTATATCGGGCACAACGATAACATAACGGTTGAAACAAGTACAAAACTCTTACAATGAATACATGTTAGAATATACAGCATTAATTTATCATGAAATGAGAATAACTATTTCTCTGTACACTTCATCGTTCAGAATGTGCCGATGTCGAGAGGGGAGTTCAACTACAGGTACGGCATGACGCTGGAGGAGGTGTACCAGGAGAAGTATGGAGCTGATGCATCTCCTAAAAGATTCCTGCTTGCATTGGAGGACATTGTGGATGCTGGGGCTGAGACAGATGCAGGCAGCATGAGCTACCAGCCCATGTAAGTCCCAAAAACCAGAGAAAGAAAGTGATATATTCTGAGTTAGGATAGTGAGGGTAATGGCTTGAAGTCATAGTGCAAGATTGTCGGAATCGTAAAATTGAAGGAGGAAGTGGTAACTGTTAGAGCCTGTCTTGGGTTTGTGTGAGCAATGACTTGAGGTTATGGTGTGTCTGAGTAAAAAAAGGGAAGTTGAAAGTGGTCAAGCGTGTTGAAATAGTGTGAGTAATATCTGGTTTTCTTGAAAAATATACATATATATACCCAATAGGAAGGAACAAACATAAAAATTTACATTACATTTATTTATAATGTACATATGGTGTTGACTCAATTCTCACCCTCAGTCGTGCCCAAGTCTTGAGGTAGAGTGCTTGGATGTAGAGAAGTTGAGTGCTCCCGTAACTAATAGGGCGAGAAAGCCCTTAAGGCTGTGAGGCTGTGGTTGGTGGTCGGCCTGTGAAGACAAGTTTGATGATTTCTGCATCCTACGACGGGCTTAAAATGCCAACTTTGGCGTGCATAAACTATAATATTAATGTATTTGCTACCAGTTTAGCTGCTGTGTAGCATTGCTCATGCTGGATGGAATATGAGGATTTGCCCTAGCGTTAACAATCTTCATTTCTGTGGTTCTTGTTAAATTATGCCAAAATGCAGAGTGCAGGCAGTGACATCCACTTTATCTTCATACAGGAAAGAAATAAGGGAAATTAAATTAGTGTCTTTTTCCTACCCACGGAGAATACTTATGTTTGTCTTTTAAGGAGTATTTGTCTATTTCATTCCTGGAGGTGGAATCTTGGTTCCCCAAAAAAACTTACGATCAAAAATAATTCTTTTTAACGTAGCTTTTTATTTTTATTTTGCGGATGAGGTTGCCTAAAAATCGAACAATTAGCAGTACGTAATATATGCACAAGCTGATCAAGTAAAGATGAACTTACGGAGCTAGTGAAGGTGATATGCTGAAGATAACATTGGTGTCTTACAGGTACCACTTCAACAACGAGCAATTCTCGGAGTCGCAGGCGCTGCTGGAGGAAAGATGGCGCCGCGTAGTGGCCGCAGTACAAGCTAAAGACATGGCCGCCGCTCGATATTTGCTGGGTCTTTCTCTGGCTTCACTCCAAGACTTCTATGCTCACTCCAACTGGGTCGAGTTGGGGAACGAGAAGATCCTCCATGGCCTCGGTGAGACATTCCTTCGTTCGTAGTAGAGTTAGGGAGTTGGGGTCGTGGAGTCCCAGCCATCAAGGTCCAATCGAGGGACCATTTTGGGACCACTGGTAAATTATTTGATTGCAGATTCTTGGGAAAAATTGTAGACACCATCGATTGAATTTCAAGGGTGCCAACAAGGCAAGATAAAAAGGACATGAAAACAAAAAGGTCAGGTGTTCTATGAGTGAAAAGTTGTGGTATTATGTGCTTTAGCATTTTTCTAATCGACCAGGATGTCGGCCAGTTATAGGAAAGTTTGCTCAGAGCGACTAGCGTCCAATGATCGCAGAAATTATGGGAAAACATACACAACTATATAAGCAACATTGAATTAGGGATTGAACACAAAGTGGTTAAAAGGTAAAACCGGATGAAGCTTTGAGTGGGAGTAATGAAGAATTTGGGACTATGTTTCAGTGGAAAAATACACATACGAAAATGTGATATATTTCTATAGTTGTACGTGATGCAGAGGATGAGGAGCTAAGCATAAAAGTTTGTATAGAAATGAATAGACCAAATGTTGGAGAGATAAGTTAATTAAAATATACACTGAAATGAAGAGGTGCTGAAGAGGACTGAGGTTGTCGGAGCGAGTGGGTGTGACAGTTTAGAGAGTCCAGTCCCACGGAAAGTGTTATGAAAACCCTTCTGTTAAAAAAACTGTTATACATGAAGCTATTAGAGAACATTCTAGAAGTTTATGAAAGTTTGAACGGTCGTAGTGAGAAAGACAGTGAATGAAGAACCCGAATAAATACTTAATTTTTGATGAAGCTCTAATGGGAATTCTCCTTTCATGAGTATGAGCAACGAGAATACACCGCTTTGATGATGGTGAAGATTCTACTGGAAATGTTATGATCAGATGTGTATCTCGCCATAATACAATGACAATCCATTTTATTTTGTTGCATTATTTAGTCCATACACTTGAATGATGTTTTACTATTGTTGATGTTAGCATCTTACGACTAGTGATGCTGCTCCCAGCGACTGTTCCCGCCCTCTGTGGTGCAACTTGAAGTAGAGGCTTGTAGGACGCTAGCTGAACGATCGAAACACAGGTAGGACGTTTCTTTCACGTAACTATTGTTCAGAAGAAATTGAGTACTAGGAAGGGATTTCAACCCGAGACTCACCCATCACAAACAAAAGACGCAGACCACCCGACCTCGAATCGGCCACCTATCATCATCAGTACACGAACATGTACGAGGAAGGCTAAAAGTATAGTGCTTTGTAGGACTGATGACACTTGACTACCCTCACTGTGGGTTAGATTGCCATAATGTCATAAAATGTCATCTTGTAAGGCTGGCTAACGTGTTGCATGTTGTAGGTCTGCCTGGTGGAGAACTGCCGAACTCAGCGCGCTATGACGAGGAGACGTGCCACAACTGCCCTCCGGTGGGTGGTCTGCAGCGTCTTCAGGAGTTATCCTGTCCTTAGAGAAGGAGAGCTGTGTTTCCTAAATTGCGATGAGATTTCATTTCCTTAACAGTGAAAATACATCATTTTATTTTTATCTATCTCTGTTCTTCAAATAATGTTTAAAATCTACAAAATTATAAACAATTCTTCGTTTTGAATATGTGTTCAACGCTAAGAAGTGAAATATGTAAAAAAGAGCGAAAAATATCGCAGGTCTTCATATATCAGAGGTATGGTGCTGTCGCCTGTAGGTCTCTGCAACCCCTCTACGATATACATTGTTTCAGTGGATAATACTCTAGAATCTCTATTCATTAAATGTATATAGTTCTGGTGTTCTTCAATCTTCTATTGTAGAATATTGTTTATAATATTCTGCCGCCGCCATATACTGATCATAGTTTTTAGAGTTGTGCAATCTTCATTAGCAGAGTACAACATTTATCAGCATTGTGCAATCTTAATTGGCTCTGTGCATGCTTCTTGCTAATGGATAAGATCGTGTCCACTATTGCCCCAGAATGCTGAGGCGGATTGTGTGAGTCAAGTGTCCGAGTCTATCATTGCATCTGGGACATTGACTTCGGACTACCTCCTCACTTCCGACTCCGCTACCTCTCTTCCAGGTGATGATATGTGGTCCACAAACATGAAGTCAATCTTAAGGATAGTGATACAGCACCTTCATATTCATGCATCGATGAACTAGAAGAGGAAAATTAAGTCTTTGTGAAATAGTGGATGAAAGAACTTTTTTTTAAATGTACTTTAGAGATGAAATGTACAAGTAGCTACCCTGCGAGTATATCTACAGCCCTTATTGATACATAATAATCTCATATGATGATGTAATTGACTGAAATTACTATGTACCATTAATGCTATCAGAATTAAGTGGCTAAGAAGTTTTTTTGCAACGTACCCATCAGAACTGTTGAAGAGATTTTCTTTATAAACACACGTCACAACTTAATGAAGAGGCTTATTCTGCAGTGTGTGCTTACCAGAGTCTGTCTGCAGGTGCACAAAATATTTACAGAAAATTTCTAGATGAAAATCATGAATGCATGCGGAAAAATAGTACGTGAGGTAGAAGTAGATAAAATCCCTAGTCTATTTTAAAGAAAGGAGATTATTATAAGTTGATAAAGCTCTGCGATAAAAATGAAGTACATTATTTATCCAAAGGGCTTTGGATATATTAACAAGTTTCCGGTAGCTACAGCTGGAGTCTTGCGTTCAGGGAAACATTCTTTTAGTGTTGTAGCAGCAAATAATTTTTTGCATTGAACCAAAAAGAAATATACAAGTTATACAACTAGTTAGCATGTCATCAACATTCAAACAACTGGGTCGTGTTGTTTGGGGCTCTTTATAATAGGAATTAATTTTCAGCAAGACATTTGACTGACATTTGTGACTTCATACGAGTCAAATAATAATCAGGCTGTGGTGGACTCGTGACGTCACTGCTGGCTGAACTGGAGGTGTAGGTAGTAGACATGTAGGTAGTACACGTGTAGGAGATGTAGGCAGTAGATGTGTAGGTGGTAGAGGTGTGGGTAAGGTGTAGATAGTAATTCTGAAGCAAAAATAGAGAATTTGGAAAACTAACGCTTTGCTTCAGAAAGTTATGCTCATTATTAACGTTTATTTGTGTGAAATGTTTGGGAGTAAAGAGTACATTTTGAGGTCGTTATAGTACAAAGTATCTTACAGTCAGCATGTAACGACTGACTATACAAGAAAACGATGGTTCTTGCACGTAGTTATCAGTGTCTGATGTATGCGATTGTTAATATTTGAGCCCATAAAAGTCTTATAAAGAACCCATTAGCTATATTTTCTTGCACCTCTCAACATTCACACAATTTATTCTCAATCTGTGTGTGGCAACATTTGCCTAGATAACTGACAAGTAAGCAAAAAAAGAACATCATTTGGTGGAAGAAGCGTTAACTAACAATTGAATGAATGTCTTCAATGACAGGCAAGTGCACTCATCCTCAACGGAGGGGAGGGGACCGGTCCACAAGGGTGCACAATGGCCTCAACAAGGATCTCCCCACCGCCTGCTTCAGCCCCCGTCCAGACCTGCACACCGTTGCCGCCCAGCTAGCAGCAGAGGTATTTCTTGGGGTTAAAGGGGGACTAATGATGGTGTTCCATATTGTGTCTATGAAGGGGTCATTGATGGCGTTCCGGATTGTGTTAATGGGTGATAAATGATGATGTCCCGGATTGTGTTAATGCAGTGGTCAATTGTGTCCCGGTGTGGCGATACGTGCTCTCTCTCTCTACACAGTTACGATATAAGCATGTAAATATCACGATAATTACGAGCATTAATTGAATTTTTACGGGGTGAATGTATTACATACACATTTTACGTTAATTGAAATGCAATAAATTTTTCATAACGAGAGAGAGACGTAGCAAATTGGAGGAATCCAAACCTCCTGACATGAATGATATATTATGCATTAATGAGGTCAACACAAGAAGGAAATAATACAATTTAATTAGCTTAGTAATAATTTACAGGAAAAACACACGGAAGAACACGTAAATTTGTTATGAAATCAATGTGATCTATCTCATCAAATCAACCAATTCCACTCACAATAACTATTTAAATCATACAATGCCGAGTGGTTGCAGAATTGAAACCTGTTTCATCTTACGACATATCTTATATACACGGGAACACGTCAAAATTCACTGAAAATCACTGTAATGCTTTCATTTCATCTCACCCTTAATATTTGACTAAATACACTCTCATAAATTATCAGGTTGTCCAGAAAGTTCGTGCCGATTTTTAGTAGTTCATCTTTCCATTTACGAGTATTATAGAACTTGTTCGAGCCCAAAGAATAGGATTTGATTACACTTCCATTTAGAGAACAGTTTAAACCATCTTTTCATGGAAGAAGGTTTACGATCCTATAACTTGTGTTAATTCTGTAACCCTTTAAAATGGAAGATAAAAAGATTCATTTTCGGCACTTAATGCTTTTCTTTTTTCATAAAGGGAAAAATGCCTCACAACAACCAAAGAAATACCTGCAGTTTACGGTAATTATTCTGTATCCAAAAGAACTGTATTGAGGTGGTTCGCAAAGTTTCGAGCTGGAGATTGTAGCCTTATAGATAAAGAACGATCAGACAGACCATCCACCATGGATGACGACCAAATCAAGTCATTAATTAAGAATAACCCACATTCCACAACCCGAGAATTGACAGAAAGCCTCAACCTATCAAAATCCGCCGTTCATGAGCACCTGGTCAAGCTTGGGTTCACAAATCGCTACGTTTTGGTACCACATGAGTTGAGTGAGAGGAATTTTTTGGATTGCGTTTCCATCAGTAATCTGCTTAATAAACGGAATGAAACTGTGCCTTTTTTAAAGCAAATTGTGACCGGGGATGAGAAATGGATTATCTACCGAAATGTTCAGAGAAAGCGATCGTGGAGTAAGCGACATGAGCCACCCTTAGCCATCCCAAAAGCGGATCTTCACCCTAAAAAAGTTATGCTTTGTGTCTGGTGGGATTGGAAGGGAATTCTGCACTATGAGCTTCTCCCAAGTAACCAGACAATTAATTGTAAAAAAACTGCTCACAACTGGATGAGTTAAAAGCAGCAATTAAAGAAAAACGCCCAGAATTGGCCAACAGGAAAGGTGTTGTGTTTCAACATGTTAATGCAAGACCACACGCTTCTTTACGAACCAGACAAAAAGTGCTGCAATTCGGTTGGGATGTGGTACCTCACCCTCCAAATTCACCAGATATTGCCCCTTCAGATTTTCATCTATTCAGGTCTTTGCAGAATAATCTTAATGGTAAAAATTTCAATTCTTTGGATGACATAAAACGATACCTGGATGAATTCTTTGCCATAAAAACACCTTAATTCTGGGAAGAAGGTATTTTCAAGTTAGAGGATAGATGGAGACGTATTGTGCAACAAAATGGTTCATATTTGGTTGATTAAAAATGTAATAACAAATATTTATTGACCTTTTCTTTCCCTTGAAAATCGGCACGAACTTTCCGAACAACCCAATAATAATCACTGCAGTCCCGTTAACCAATTTCACTGACAAAAATTATTCAGTTCATTCTCGACTACCAAAGCGGGGAATTACGTTGTACTCCGTTCATCGTACGTACGAACACACACTCGGTAGAGCCCTACGTGTGACGCCGGCTGTCCGGTTGTTTAAACTATAATATGTATATATATATATATATATATATATATATATATATATATATATATATATATATATATATATATATATATATATATATATTTGTGCTTCTTCCGCTGGTTCCCACCTCCACTGGTTTACAGGGCACAAGTGAAAGTTGTATCAATTAATATTTCCACTTGGTTCCTGTTGTCGATATTCCGCAGCAATCACGCAAATATTATCACGCGTGTGGTAATATTACGGAAAAATTCAGACAAAGTACACACTTTTAAATTGAAAATGGTTAATAAAAAATCAGATGGACACATAACATTGACATTATATACTAGTGTAGTAACACTCCCTTCCGTGAAGTATTCTGTTGTTTGTTGCACCACTGCATGAGTTTGGAGTAATGGACTCATAATTCATGTTGTTCCTCATCCCATCCCAGCAAGACGACGTGCAGTGTTGGGATCAGTGACGCTGAGGTACAGTGACAGCGATTAGCAGGAGATTGGCACTGAGTGTGCCGGGAAGAAGCTCGGAGATAAGAGCGCGAAATACAGTGAAAAGAAAACTGGGAATAATTGGGTGACTGTTGTGTATGTATTGAGGGGAAGGGGGTCTTATTGAAGGGTCAAATTGTTCCAGGCGACGTCACACTACCTGTCCACGCTACGACATGCGGTTGGTAACCTCCTCTTCAGCCAATTGTTGTCCCTGAACCCGACATCACCAATTGCTATTTGCTACGGCGGTGCTAGTGACGTCATCAGCAGGGCCAATGATGTCACGACTATCATTTCTTCATTCTTGAACCAGCTGCAAACGCAACATAAGAATATGCCTCAACCTCCAGATGATTACCTCCTAATACTCTTCTCGAACTCACGTGAGTAACTTGAGTTTCTAAGTCTTTGTGTAACTCAGACACCACACAGCAAACAACCTACGCCAACAGACGAGTATGTTCAACCAATAAGAATTTTTTTATCTAAACTCCTGCTAAACACCTGCTAAAAATATTAGGCGAATGGCAATTGGTTTGATTATGAATAATCAATGAATTAGTAAAGAATGTTAATGGCTCACATCGTGAGCTAAAAAATGATATAAAAGTAAATTTTGGCTACGGGACAAGATTTACAAGCACTGCCAAATATTTCTTGTTGGTGGAGAATTTTTTGAATATTTTACGAACTATCGTGGATATTGTGGAGCTAGTGTTGATATTGTGGAACTAGTGTTGATATTGTGGAACTAGTGTTGATATTGTGGAACTAGTGTTGAGATTGTGGAACTAGTGTTGTTACTGTGGAACTAGTGTTGATATTGTGGAACTAGTGTTGATGTTGTAGAACTAGTGTTGATGTTGTAGAACTAGTGTTGATGTTGTGGAACTCTTAACATTAATGTTTTTTCCAGTTTAAACTATGATATTTGTGTCTGCTACAGTGCTCGGGGGATCTGGTGTATACCGCTCCAACAGCCCCTATGGTCTGAAGGAGGCCCTACAGTCCTCTCGCTTCGAGGCTGCATCTACTCTCATTAATGTGAGATTTTTAACGTAACTTCAATTGATGTGAGGAGATTTGTGGCGTGACTTTGGTAAATATAATATTTTCGACGCAACTTTAAGTAATGTTAGATTTTCGACGTAAGTTTGATTAATGTGAGATTTTTGACGTAACATTGGGTAATGTTAGGAGATCAATGACCTACATCAATAGGACCATTATATCTTTTGCACTAAGTCACGGCAATGAATCAGACCTCTTCATGCCAATTAGCTCTACTAAGGTCACCTCCATCCCAGTCGATGAAGAGATGCCTAAGATAGGTCTCACCAGGAGTCTACGGATATAGACTTGACGAAGATTTTGCTGCCGTCGAGCTGTGTTCGTTCGCATACTGGGGGCCTTTGTGCAGTGGGGACCGGGGCGGAAGCCTGGGAATATCCTCTTCTAAACTAAGTTGCCATTAACGGATACATCCTTCATCTAGAATCGTTAATGTCGATTAATAAATGCAATAATCTTGATAACGTGTTACTGTTTCTCATTAAGATTCAGAAGTGTTAACAAATCATTCGAATCGGCGTTGATTTCTCTTTAGTATTGTATGCTTATATTCGATTTTCAATTGGATTATGCAAGTGCTTCAGCCCTGTTATGTTCCAACATTTTGATATTGTTCCAACAGGGTTTGTTTTCGGCCCTGCTATGCTCCTACATTTTTTGATATTCCAACAGGGTCCGTTTTCAGCCTTGTTATATTCCGAAATTTTGATGTAAAAGGATCTGTTCTCAGCTCGGTTATGTTCCAACATTTTGATGTTCCAACAGGGTCCGTTCTCAGCCTTGCACACAGCCGCCCACTACGCGTTGCCCGACACAGAGCTCTTCCTCATCACAGAGGCTGTCCCTGATACACTGGATGGTGGGGTTTCCCCCATCCACATCCGTGAGCTTCTGTTGCAGAAGAGGATCAAGGTTAGTTTGACAGTTTTGTAATCATAGTCTATCAAATTTTATTAGTGTCTCGTATGTAATGTAGTATCTAATTACTAATATAGAAATTAGTAACTAATTTAGTGGCCAGGCTGATTCATATCCGGCGTGAGGAAAAAAACTTTCAGAGTTTTTGGAAGCAAACTTGGGTGAAGACCAGTTAAAAATTATGATATCTGCTTGATAGTATACATGAATTTGAGTTGCAATTACACAAATTAGTTAAAATAAGTTAAAATTGTCAATGGCTCAACAAAAAATTAGACTGAAAACGAATTCTGATTAGAACATCGAGGCTATTTGGGCTGGCTCAATAAAAAGTGAACCGCTTTACCATATACATACATGTTTGTGAATATGATTACTTACCTCCTGCAACAAACTCACATAAGGCTCTAATTGTAAAGTGAACAGTGCATTCAATTTAATTTCACGTCATACAATTTATTTATTTAACATTATGACATTGAAAACAATGACGTTATTTACGACCTTTCGATAAAATTTTGGGTGCACATTTCTGTGATATGACAGGTGACTCCGCTGGTGCTGCGTCAGGACGGAGCAAGGGTTCCTCGCTCACCCGTATTCGGCTTGGATGACTCTACACCCACTGGCTTGGGTGACTCCACACCCACCCTCAACCAAACCTCAGACAGCTCCTCCAACGACTTGGCTACCCCCCCAGTTGCTTTTCCTGCAACCTCCCCTAGAATAAAACGACAAGTTGTGTCGGCCAGCTACACGTACCAAGCTCTGACTCACATGGCCATCGTTACAGGGAGTCATGTGGTTGACGTGCAGAGGAACGACGAGAGCAAGCTGTTCGCCATGATGTCCAAGCTCCCACATGCTCAGGTGGAGTCCTGTTGAGTTAAAGTAAAAATACAGTTTTCCACAACGATCAACGTTGATGAAAATCGGGTCGTTCCTTAAAAATGTTGTTGTTAGAATGCGTTATACAGCAAATTTATTCTTAGATTCGAATAGCTTCAAACAATTGAGTCTCAAAAATATCTACAGGAAATTTACTGAGGTATTTTTGTAGCTATTGGCTACCTTTTGAGCTACAATAATGTAGAATTACTGTAATAGTTTGCCAGAGGTGGGATGATCCAATTGATCGTTTATTAAATGACTCTTTTCTCTGGTGAGTATCTGTTGCTTCACTCTGTGTCTGAATCCAGGATGAAGTTCTTCTTTTCAGTGGAAAAAATGACTTCCTAATCATCTTCTATCTTATTTTATCCGGTCTCCACCCTTTCCAACATCTGAACTTCCTGTCCTAGGGTAATATATCTCACAGCACCTTCACACTTCACTCCCAAGTTTTCCTTCACTGCTCTGTTCACTGTACTCAGGACTGCCACACTGATTTCAGCCGTCATGGGTCGTATGGATTGAGTTCATCTATTCTGAATGGCATCTTCAGTGCCAGATTGATATGATGATCCCTCCCACTCCAATGAGCTCCTGATCCAGTTCTACACTTCACTATTTTTTCTTAGTTACTGATGTTATTTGTTACTGATGCGTCCAACGAAAACTCCAATAATGTTTTTCTTCCCTATATAACTAAGTTGAAAGACCTAATGAGGCTGAAAATAAAATTTTAATATATTCTTTCTTGGGCTAAATGACTCACAGGTCATTTTACTGATTCCTATAACCGGTGTAAGTATGGCTAAACGTTTTGTTTAAAACTTTGAAAATTGAAAATCAATTCGTTAAGTTTTTTAGATGTTACTCAGTGTGTGAGGTGGACGGTTATAATGTGACGCCCTCCGTGTAATGTAAATTTAAGACTTTGTTTCACGTCTAAAATTTCCCTCCAGTTTTCCATGGAAAAAATCTGCAAGCAGAACAAACTGTGGCAATTTGAGCCCCTGAAGTAAAACTCTGGCGACGTGAAGTCTGGGTTGAAACTTTGTTTTTGAGCAACACGTGAAGGAAAATCAATGTAAAAGGGAGCCTTTTTAATTGCGAACGTTTCGGATTGCAGAGGCTCCATCTTCAGTGTTGAAATACGCAAAACTCAAACTTAAACTACCCCGATAATAAAACAAAGATATGCGCTTGTGTCTCCATATCCTAAAGCATAATTTCTCCGATCCATAGAGTACTTTTAATGCGTACCTCCAAACTATGACATGGACATATTCTTAAGGTATGCATTCAAAGTGTTCATGTGTGTGAGAAATTAAGTTTTAGGTTATAAACACAAAAGTATGTTTCTTTTTCTCATTATCAGGGTAGTTTAAGTTTGACTTTTGTGTATTTTAGCGCCTAAGATGGAATCTCTGAACTAGGAAACGTTTCCCATTAAAAATGATTCATTTTGTGTTGGTTCTTCTTTTCATTTTGCGTGTGAGATTTTCAAGAAATCGACCAATTAGCGCTGTTTTGTTCAGTGAAAACATTCTTGCAAGAACCCATTATTTTTTAGTCCGTATTATCATTCACCAACTATTATTTCATATCTGACAATCCGCTAATTCTTCAGTCACTGCTGTACCGTGACCTTGACTGCACCACCGCCAAGGTCATCACGATTCCCGTCGACAATCGCCTGCAGAAAATATGGCTCACCCTTTATGGAAACTTCAGTACTGCTATGCTCTCTTATGGAGGTATGTGCACACGTGTATTTTACCCTCTAATGTAGGTATTTACACACATGTATTTTACTCTCTAATAGAGGTATATGCACACATGTACTGTACGCTTGAATAAAGGTATGTGACATACACATCTGACTAACTACTAATCAAGTTGGACTTCTTCCATGTGTTGCAGATGAGGCGTACGCACTCCTGCAAGAAAGTGTTTCAGGCTCCAGAGGTCGAGGTCGAGCACCGGCCAACGTACGTACAGCAAAGTCAGGCCTATGTTCAGTTGTGTAGTTACTGAGCCACGTAACCAACCCTTTTATTTCTACGAACAGAGGCATATGGCATCGATTTTGTTGTTTGGGATTAGTCAAAAAGTCAGTTCAGTCCTTTAGGGTAATTTAGAATCGACAAAACCTTACCTAACTTAATCCAATGTTTGGTACCCAGTTCAGTGAATTCTAGAGCGCTCATAGGCCTTCCTTTGTCACCATTCAGATGCAGGAGCGTTGCTTTATGCTCCCATGTGAACATAATGTGTACGTATGTGAACGTAATGTGTACGTTTGTGAAAATAATGTGAACGTATGTGAACATAATGTGAACGTATGTGAACATAATGTGAATGTGCATGAACACAAACAGCTTCCTTCTTATACATGACGCATGAGTTCTTCACAGAGGCGTTGTTTCAGAAGAGAGAGAGTCACGTCTTTCTGTCTTCACTGACTCTTATTCTTATGAAGGCTGGCTCTAATTATTGAAACAGCGGCAGAACTCAGAGAGAACAACAAGCCCAGAACTCCGTCATGAATCTTGAGTTCAGGACTGACGGAGTCGGAATTAACAGCATTTTGACGCTTCAAAGTGATAACAACAGACTTGGAAACAAAATAGCTTACTTTAGTAAAGCTTGAATGAACTTTATTCTAGTTTTGTATTATGAAATAAAAATCCCTCATGGCGGAAAAATCGCCAGAGTAATAATCTAAGGTAATCAAGATCCACAGGATGATGCAAACAAAATTCAGAATGATCTATTGAACGACTCAAAATAATTCGGATGATACTGATGGATCAACATCACTGTAAAATATTTAGGAGTAACACGAATTATTTCAAATAATCTCAAAAATGACAGTATATTCCTGCATAATCTTAAATTATTCTAGAAAATCTTACATTATTCAAAAAGCCGGAAAACAAAATTAAACAACAATCTTATGTATATGTTTTATAGTAAGTAATCTCGAGTGACCAGTTAGTAATCCAGAACCAGCCTTAAACGATTAAGAGTAACACTGGTTTCCCCTTGACAGGCCGAAAGAGTTGGATCGTTCTCTCTGTGGACACAGGATCTTCCTAACGTCCGCCATAACTCCTTGAAGTTTTCGTACAGTCCAGCGGACAGGGAGAGCGTGTCCGTCATGTTAACAGGTCTCTCAGCGACCGACGTCGCCCCCGCCTTTTACTATGCGGATGCGGACAGCCTGCATCCCTCCCTGCAGCGTCTCCCCAACGCCCCCGCAGCAGGTTAGAGGGGGGAGCTTATTCCTCTGGGGCACTCTCCATGGGTGACTCCTTTACTGAGCTTTAATATTTTACATTCACTAAGGTTGAAGAAAACTTGACTGTTACGCTAAAGTGTAGGGGTGACTTCATCTGTGATAATGACCTTAATATCAAAGTGAAACTTCTACCAATAGCAGATTAGAGGTATTGTTTCACAGACCTTGTGGTAAAAGTGAAATATTCTTAACACTATTTCGTATGAATGGGGATTCTGAAGATGTTTAAAAACGTATCCCGTACTTTCACCATGAGATAGGTGCCTCCATTACTTCCATTACTTGGTCTGAAAGTGTAGACGCCTCCATTACTTCTGCCATTACGTCTGAAATTCTAGACACCTCCATCATTTTAAAAATGTAAAAGCTGATTAACTTGAATTATAATTAAATCTCTTCCCCAACTGGACGTACAGAGTACACGCCCTATGTAGTCAGCACTCACAGTACTGTGCATATGTTGCTATTGTTTATGACTGAACTTTTTTATGAGTTATTAAAGTCCCATTTAAGTCTCCAATCATAATTCATCATACTGCAACCTGTGACGATCAAGAAATTTTTCATCGAAAACTGAAGGCTCACTTTTTCTTCTGTAAAAAATGTAATGTGCCAGGCTGTGCGCAGTCGAAAAACAAACTTTTACTTTTTCTATCATTTGAATGAATATAACTCTCCCTTGTCAAGGTCACTTGAAAGTTTTAGAAGTAACGTGCCTTACTTAAAGTAACCTAAAGGAATAAATAAAAAATAAATTATCTCAAGCTACCTGAGAGACGCTAACTGCATGGCTGTTCATAATAATAAACAATATTTTATGTTATTCGTGTTTAATATTACATAACCTGCAATAAAACATACAGTATTATACAAAATATTGAACGATACATTTTATTGTTAAACGATATTACACAATATTGCATAACAATATCTTCCAATTTATTTACATTTTAATGTATTTCACATTTTATTTAGACATTTCGTTGGTTTTAGCCATTATATGTTCGTTTTACTGAAACTACACTTTTTGTTACTAATTACAAAGGTTGGCGCCATTTCGTGGACATAGTAACGACGGGCATAGATCCCAGCGGTTTGACACGAGTGAAGTCCGTAGAGTTTCAGACGGTTGCCGACGGAGGCTCCGCCTATCAACTGTCACTGCACACAACTCAACCACGGCGCAACACCTACTTCAGGCTGGACAGCCCTGATGCTCTGCCCAGACAGCCTTTCAGTGTTGTATACAAGGCTAAAGATTCGAGAGGTGACTTTCAAACCATGAGAAATTTTTAAACTATACTCTCTATGTTATTCTATAATGATACTTTGAAGTTTGACGAGCCAGTTGTTGTGCGTCTAAGGCAGTGGTTCCCAATCTGTGGTACGCGTACCACTAGTGGTACGCGAGGGCCTTCCAGGTGGTACGCGAACACTTTCGGGGTCATGAACAATTTTTATTTTGTGATATTTTACTTCACAAAATCTTCACTGCCTAACATAGGGTAATCTGGCAACGATTTGTAGTTAGCAAATCTTAGTTGATTTGCGTGTTCTACTTGTACAATTATGGAAATAAAGTGATATCTGATCGAATTTAGTTTCTCTGGAACCAGGTGGCACTCGGCGACTGTACGGGACCTCCAAGTGGTACTTGATCACAAAAAGTTTGGGAACCACTGGTCTAAGGTTTCTCACTATTTTGATTACAAGTTCACGTACTGAAACAGTGACGTCATTTCAATTCGATTACTTTTGCTTACACTAATACATTTTTTTTAGTATACATACGTTGTTTTTATGATAAGTTCATCAGTAAGATGTAAAGATATTCCGAATGTGTAGCTACAAAAGTAATATAAAACCTGGTACAAGATTATGGGTGATATATTTGACCATCAAACTATGTATTGCAATTAAAACGAAGGTAAATAGATATTACTTACATAATTGGTATATGGTTGAATTTAATAATAAATAACATTAACAAATACCGTGATCTTCTGGCAGAAAAGTTATATAATTTTTGAACCAGATGGCTTTAAATGATATCTAGTTTATATGTGTTCAAAATGAGGGATAGAAGCGTCATGTGAGCACGACAGCGTGATTACACAATGTCTAACACTGCAATCTTTTACAATAACATTAATGTTATCAGAATTAAACATGAATAGTAGTCGATATTTAACTCTAATACAGGATAATTCAACGCTGATGAAACTCAGTTAAAGGAATTTTTTTAATAATTTTGATACCATCCAATGAACTCATTGCAGAATTAACAATTTTACCTGTAACGTTAATCCAACATAGGCTTAGAATAAGTAGACAAGCAAATTAATGTTCAAAGAAAACGTCTATCATCGATGGCTACGTTTGTATGTATAAATAAACAACAGTTTTTTATATACCTCTAGGGTTTTGATAACAATGAATTTAAAAATCCAATGTTGTTTGAATTAATTTTTTGAATTAGTTTCCTAACCTATTGAACATGGTTTATTTTTTCTCTTCTTTCTCTATTACCGTTGAAATAATACGGGCATTACATTTTTCACCTGCCAGGTACTGAGCTCGTGCGCATCAGCCAGCAAATGTACCTCCCTACACAGGCCCGTGTTACTTTGATGAGTGGGAGGGAGGTGTGGGGGAAGAGGGGGGCTCGGCTCTTCATCCCCTTCAGCATCACCAACACTGGGGAGGAGGGGGAAACTTACAGCATAACTGCAGCAGACGTCATGGGTTTCCCCATAGCACTGCCTAATAGGAGGTTGGTTGCTTGCACTTTGAAGGTTTGCGTGTAATTGAAGTTGTCATCATAATCCTGCCAATCATCATAATCCTTCCTGCCAATTATCATAATCCTGCCAATCAATATAATCCCGCTAATCATCATAATCCTGCCAATCATCATAATCCTGCCAAGCATCATTAGAATAAATGAAGCATTAGTCTGCACCACAGCAGCAAGTAACCTCGGTATGTTAAATAATTTTATCGTCTTCTTATATCATAGACTTCCATCACTCACTGATGGATTTACTTTAGACGGCATGGGACTTCGGTATTGAACCAAGAATGGGCCAAACGGCTCGTTCCTATTGCCTTATTCTATTCTATTCTATTCATATACTCCGTACTTCATAGGCTCCAGAGACGCGGTGTTGTATTTCTTTATGCAGTGCAGCTTATCCTGCACAATATAACTGCAAAGTTTAAACTATTATCTGAAGTTGCATGTTGGTTTCCTCTTACTGTCTGTGCATCATTACTCATCGTCACCCTCCGCCATACTCGTACGTTTTACATGAATTAAATTGTTTGAGTGCCACAAATAAGTTAATGAAATTACTCAACAGTTCATAAGCTAGTCTATGACAAGTACGGTAAAGCTCAAGTAATTCAATGGATTATTCTGATTTTGTGCAGCGTGAAAGTAGAAAGCAACGAGAGCGTCACTGTCTCGCTGTATCTCAACATCCCCAAAACGTTCAGTTCAGTTTCTCAGTTCATCGACGTAACAAGCACTGCAAGTCACCATTCCTACAGTCAATCCCAACAATTGAAATTCGACGTTTTCAACACGAGGCCTGTGACCAACTCCTTGGTGGTAACTGTGACGTCCACCAAAGGGACATCGAGTAGCGTTGTTGCATACGTCATCGTCTCCAGTGACGTGAGAACAACTGACGACAAGGACACAGACGACGGGGATACAGACGACTACTATGACGAATACGAGCGGCTAAGGGGAGTCGTTGGTAGTCGTGGTGATGGAGACCGCTATTTTAGTAAGAAACGACATTTTCTCGGGAAACTTTTGGAACAGAAGCAGACTGACCACAAGAAGAGTCTGGCACTGAAACACACTGGTGGACCGAAAAATGGACATCACGTTGCTCGAAAAGAGATTCCTATTTCGAATGCACAAGATGACGTAGCTCACCAATTGCATCCCAGACCAATCCTCTTGTCTGAACGCTCTTTTAATGACTATGAAGAAGAACAAAATGTTGACGGTGGTCTTATTGCGGAGAAAGCGTCTCGCCATATATCACCTCCAGAATCTAATTCTCTTTCTGTTTCTTCGCTCTCCGTTCTAAGATCAAACAAAGAACAACTTGGATCCTTGCCAGCTAACCCAGGATTTGTGACTAACCACGAGAAACCTCAGGCTACCGACTATTACCAGAGGCTTAAACGAGAAGCAGAAACTAACCCATGGGTTTATGAAACTAACCTTTCTCCCTACTACCCTCAGCGATTTGGAAGACCTTCACTAACCCCACTAACTGAAGGCTTTGTGGGAGCTGCTCAACGATTGGTAAATAATGTCAACATAATATCGAAGTCTGAGGTTCTCAACCATATTTCGCTTCATACACTTTTTGTATCTCATGCTAGAATGCTTGCATCTTATACTAGGATGCCGTCCTCGCTGTAGTGCATAACACTAATTCTGAGCTCCATCGAAGTATTAAAATGTATTGAAATATTCAATACTGCTGAGATTTTCTCAGTAATTTTGACTTGTTACATTTATGTACAAATGTTTTAATCACGTTTCCCTAACCTGCTAAACTTCTGAGCTGTTCCTTACTTCTCCGAGTGAATTTTTGCATGGTTGTGAGCATCTGAACTTATTAAATATAACTCTTATTTAATCCTTTGGTGACTGACTGTAGCTCTCGCAACCGTTGTGTTCACAGCTGCGAACTCGACTCTTAGTGGCTCGACCCAGAGCTCCCGTCAGTTGTCAAAGAGCTAAGAAATATGTAAAGAAAATACAACCTTTATTGAAGTTATGCATGGATAAAATATAACACTTATGTAAACAAAGCAAGTATATAAAAAGAATAAAGCCCTTATTCAAGCAGCGTGTAGATATTATATGGTGACCTAAAAAATGTATGCATACTTTAAATAACTGTGAGCTCGGTGAATGTTAAAAATATTTTAATTTCAAAGTTTAATAGAACGTGTACATTTTTTTATTGGTTTGTCAAGGCCTGCTTTGCAAGTGCCGTCAGTACTGGCACATACACCGCTAAGAACGCAAAGCAATGCACTCACAAAACTCACGCAACGTTTCTTTTGGCGTGTGTGCGCATTCTTGTTCAATAGCTATTTAGTTATCTTGAGCAGACTCGAACCTGGGGCACCCTAAGAGCAAAGTCTTGCTATAAGGCTTAATGTCTCCTAGAGACATTTGAAAAAATCAATTATTTCCAATATACTTGAGGAAAGACATTAGTCCATGTGTATAAAGTTGAGCTGTACCTCTGCCTCTCCTAGATGAGTGACACCACCTCTCCGACCATCGAAGTGAGCTCCTACACACCGTGCTTGGACTACAATAAACCAAATAACTGTAACCAGCGCCAGTGGACAGCCACAGTCACTATTTCAGATAATGTCGGTGAGTACTGGTAGTGTAGTGGTTGTGCTAATATTACTATTATTATTACCACTATTATTACCACTATTAGTACTATTATTATCATTACCAACATTACTAATGATGCGGATGACCATGATCACCAGGGCTGCAGTCCATAACCACGGAACCCTACCGAGAAATTTCATTCAGGCCCGGCACCAAGGTGCTGCCCCTTAACATCAGGGAGAGCTGCTGCGATCCTTACATGGTCTTCTATGCCACAGACGTCTCAGGCCTAACCACAGAGAGAGTTGTGGGGGAGCAAGGTGAGGGAGGGTTGTGGGGGAGCAAAGTGAGGATTCCCTCGAATTCCAGGTTTGTCTCAGATTGTCATACAAAAATGCCGGTATTAGGATTTCTTCACATAGAGCTAAGTTATATAACCCAATGTCAAGGTAGTGAGTTTCCTGTAATTTAGAAGTAATTAGGGACGTGGTATTACCCCCCCCCCCCC
>VCRD01002103.1:40390-54090 GCA_006783055.1 Trinorchestia longiramus
CCCCCCCCCCCCGGCACCGTGAGAGTGAGAGAAATCAATTTTATAAAAACAGAAATTTGAGACCACTTCCTCAGAACTTCTCAACTGAGACATGATGCTTGTTGAGGAGAAATTAACTTAGCGTTCGAAGATAAAATATCTTTCAAACTCATTTACCTATAAAAATTTATTCCAGGTACGGTGTTGGGAGCTGGCGCCATCACTGGCATCGTCATAGGATGCGTCGTTCTGCTGATCATCATCGTCTTGGCGATTGTGTTCATCGTCCGCAAGCGACGATCGAAGCAGGCAGTTGAGTTGAGGTCTCAGAAAGTGAGGACCACTGAGCACTAGGGACACGCAGACTCTCGAGGGAAGCCAGGAAAACCGGAGCAAGAACTTTCTTCTTACCTAATGGAAGGAATAGAAAATTCTCAGACCGAAGGAAAGAAGGATAAAAAATCCGGCACAACTGGGGCTATGGTCGAAGAAATAAATTCTGAAAATTTTGAAGAAAACGAAAATGCACATCTTGATTCTGGTGATACATATGCTCAACCAGTTCAAGAACGAGCTCATGCCGCCCAATTTCCAAAGCCACAGAATTTTCCTCGTGGGTCTCCATCAAACATAAGTTTATTAAATAGCCAGAAAAAATCAAACAATGTTTCTGAATGGATAACGTCTTTGGAAAAGTCTGATTTAAAAGATACTGATTCTAATGCAAGTTTAAACTCGGATGACCTAAATTCTTTTTTAGAAGACATGCCGGAGCTATCACACAGTAAAGAGGACATTGCAAAGCTTTTAGCTAAATATAATCGCTCTTCGTACGCCAAATCAACCTCTGACAACGACTACAGGACTGTCAAAGGCCTTACATCCAGTGAGTCGGAAACTGGACTGACTCTGTCAGATGTCTCTGAAAACATTGGAAGAAGCCCGGGGGTTGTTGAGCCAAGTAACTCGAGAGTCCACCCAGACGTATTATGTTCAGGAAAAACTAAATATAAGGAACGTAATTATAGAGAGTTTTACGACAAGCTGCCAAGTAGTATAAGTGACATGTCTTCAAAGACGTACACAATTGTGGAAGGAAACTCCTCCCAACAACAGATTCCTCAAAGTTCAGTAGAACACACCATGAACCACGAAACTAACCACGCACAGCAAATCCCTTTTTTTTCCAAAGCAGAACTGAGAGACAAGGTGATTCTTAAAAGATTCAGAGACATCGACCCTTCACATTTAAAACTGGAAAACTTGAGAAAGAATAAACCCTGTCCAGTTATGGACGACACTGTCGACCATTCGGACTGGAACACTTCGGTCAGATCATCTGGAACAGACAGTTGGCCTGAACCGCCTGATTTTGGCTCGTCAGCTGGTCGAACTCCAGTTCTGTCAGTGAGTTCCGGCGAGTCCATTGCTATCGGATACTGGAAAGTTAAACCATCAGATTCAAGGATGAAAGTTGACGTAGAAAAGACCTACACTGCCCCGGAGTAAATTGAGATGTTAAATTGTGTGCTTCTTTTATTGACTCTGTTTGTAAGTTAAATCATACACGTAGTTAAGAAACTTCTGCTCTTGGTTTTAAAAATTCTGGGTTTAAAAATTAAGACAAATATTTTTTATATGTATCGCACTAATTAAATCAGCGTCATATCCAAATAATTAATTGGAAGAATCAAGACTGGCCAATAAACCTATTAATCACATGTACTTAGTGTATAATTTTATTCACACAATCTGTAAAGAGCCCATTAGTTTAACATCGGGCCATAGAATGTATCATATTATACTTCTGTTTACTCTTTTCTAAAATTGTAAATATTTCAATGTTTTTATGTATTTGTAGATTATGATTTGAACGAATGTATTAGAGAGTTTGGATGTTTGTTGTCCGTCGCTCTGATATGATAATGTACGTTTACAAAGTGATTTTGCAGCAACATGAAGAATAGCTTTAATAAATAGCTGCTCACTTGAACGCTGCGTGGGCAACCGAACGAGACGATACAACACTGACTTCTTCCGATCACTTGTCAAATGATTCATAGTTGCGAAGAAGTTTCAATATATGAATTACAATCATTGAGATGAAATTTTTTAAATCAAGTTCTTCTATATTTTGAGCAATTTTTGTTGGAAGAAATTAACTCGGTAATTTAACCTTCGAGCACTCCTCGTTAGTGCGAATATGTACTGTACGTACTGTACATTCAGTATGTACTGTATACATATACTGTTCAGAACAGTGTTTTGTACAAACCATGCGTTCGAAAGCCTTCATTAATTCAAGCAGTGCAATAAATTCATCATAACTATGATACTTAGTATCCGTAATTAATTCCGACTTTTAATAATTAGAATCATTTATAAAATTGTTATCAAGATTATAAGTTTACAACTTTTACGTGAGTGACATGTGAGTAGAGATATTCAGTAGTACATACAGTGCATCATTTCGCTAACTAATTAGGGATGATTATTCAGTTGTTATAAGTAACAACAGCAAAACTTGTATAAGGTCTTAAGAAATTCGCTGGAATTAAAGAAACTCCAATTAAATTAAATTTCTTAATGCCAATATTAAAAACTGCAGTTTAGCCGTGTTCCACCATCACTCATTCATTCCAAATTTAAAAATTACAAAAATAACGCTCTTTGCCAGTTCAGTTTTTTCATTTCCTCAGGACTCTCCCTTCACAAACTGTGCACTTAAAAGAAGCAATAATTTTAGCTTCTTTTTTTAGTTCTGTAATTGAAGGCGTTCATTATTAACTAATATCGAGCACCTTTGAGCCTTTATGTTCATTGCAACGCTTGTTTTGGACTTGTTAATGGAGTATTTTAGAGCAGCGTTGTGTCTTGCTTGTTGCATCGTAATGGATGAGCTCTGATGTGCAACTGCTGTCC
The DNA here is from genome assembly GCA_006783055.1 of Trinorchestia longiramus. Lineage (NCBI taxonomy): Eukaryota > Metazoa > Arthropoda > Malacostraca > Amphipoda > Talitridae > Trinorchestia > Trinorchestia longiramus. The sequence continues at coordinate 43,292 of VCRD01002103.1, forward strand.
TTTTGTCTCAGGTGTTTTTGTGCCACAAATGCCACACAAACTCCTACGACTGCCACTCAGACTGGTTGTGTTAGGTTGTGTTAAACTGTTGCAGTAGGTCACACAAACATGAGACATGTGTGCGAAAATATATTCAAGAAAACCGTCAGTCAAGTTGTGGTTCGCTGACACAATTAACACAAAATTCCGATTCTCCTAAAATTCCAGTTTCTACAGTTACTTTGGTCGTACACTAACAACTGAAGGTTATAGTTACCGTTATACAGTATCTGTGAAAGCGGCTGTCATAAGACCTCCGAAATACAAAAAATACAATCTGTTTATGAAATGTAATGGGCCCACGAATTACAAATATTTTGATCTATATATATATATATATATATATATATATATATATATATATATATATATATATATATATATATATATATATATATATATATATATTCTTCTGACCAACGAACGCACAAGAACATGTCACACAAACATACAATGTGTGTGGCAAGTAACATTAATGTGAATAGTTGCTCAGTCAAGCACACAACTTACGGTAGCAGCTTCCCCCACAACAGCAGTTCGTATAGTTTGAAGACTAACCAGTATTTCACTTGTTCTCATACTCACTCATACAAATACAGCAACTGTCTTCTACTGAATTGCCTTGGAAAGAATAACAATGCATGTAGAACTTGCATACTCGCACACGCACGAATACATGTTTGTTTCTCATGTCGAGTTAGACGCCAGTGCCCGGGAAGTGAATTGGCTGGTACGAGTCAGATGAGAGGGGCTGATGAGGGGCGCCGAGGGGCTGTTGAAGAGGGCCGAGGGGCTGTTGAAGAGGGCCGAGGGGCTGTTGAAGAGGGCCGAGGGGCTGCTGAAGGGGGCCGAGGGGCTGTTGAGGGGTTCCGAAAGACTGGTGAGAAGTCCCGAGGGGTTGTTGCTCAGGTTTTTGAGGGGAGAAAGTGCCACCTGAGAAAATAAAATTGTTGTATTAAATAGGAAAATGTTAAAGGAATATAGAAGAGAATGGGAAGTGATCCCATTAGGACTACAACCACAAACACTACAGGGTTATCCGGATACAATTGCAAAACTATAGCAATTCTAACGGTGATTTCTAAGGGAATAATAAACACTGATCTTTCAAATTTCGAGACTTCATTTATCAGACCAGGAAGACAAAATTTTCATTGAATATGACTACCATTGGCCATGATGGTGACCTTCACGCGCTAGTGAAACTTGGCCTCCGCGCAGAGGATTTTCCCTTTTTCTTTTGACATCACTGTCTTTTTAATGTCCTTTTTGAGGGCCGTAATTATGTAATGAGGGCTTAAGTAAGACTGAACTTTAATTCGTGCCCTAAAAATAACTAGTTCAAACAGTATAAGTTTTGTGAGTTTGATTGACAGAAGTCCTTCCTCAGGAATAAGAAGCTGAGCCTCTTGAGCAAGTCGACAGTGTGGTTCTGAAGCGTGTCTGTGAATCGAGAAAATGCATTTCCAAAACTTTAACTAGACCTCACTGCTAAGAACTTTCCAAACCTCCTCTCCAAACAAAGTACTCCTTCTCTAGATCCCTTGACGGCCCCATTTCTCGACACGTATAGGATCCCCTTCTTGACACAAGAACCTTTCTGTAGACTCTCTCACCAAGCTGTTCATTTCACACAAGGTTCATCCAACTCCTTAGTTATACACATTCAATAATCTTCAATTTAGACCATCGTCAAACCCTTTTTTTAGACTCTCACCAGACCTCACTTTAAACCTCATCAGGCCCGTTGTTTAGACCCTCAATATACCCTGCTTTAGATCCTCACCAGTTCCCTCTCGGCAGACCCCCTCCAGGTTGATGTCACGGGGTCTTGTTTTAACGCACGTGAGACCCATACCGCAGCGACCTGCGATGTCGAAGGGACCCCCACATGTTTCTCCTGGACCCTGCAACACGTGGAGTACATAGGTGAGCTGAACCCTGCATTATGTGTGACGCATAACCACACAATACTACCGTACTAAAAGCTAAAACGCTACTACAAAGAATCGACTAAAAATCTTATAAAATCACCTTGACGTACAATGCTACATTGATACAATGATACAATTCTACAACAGTGAAATACTTTAATACTACAACTCACCAGGTTACACCACCCAACTCACCAGGTTACACCACCCAACTCACCAGGTTACACCACCCAACTCACCAGGTTACACTACCCAACTCACCAGGTTACCCCACCCAACTCACCAGGTTACACCACCCAACTCACCAGGTTACACCACCCAACTCACCAGGTTACACCACCCAACTCACCAGGTTACACACGGTGCAGCAGAAGCAGGGATCGAGCCCGGAGCCGTAAGGGCAGCTAGTTACCACAGGACACTTCCTTGGGTTGCAGGCGCACGAGAGGCAGTACGAGCTGCACGTGCACGACACAGTGTACAGCTACATGCACTTGTAATGAGTACGTGCACCAGTAAGCATATGTAAATGAAAGATTTACGTACAGTACATGCATACATACATAAACACACATGCATACCTACATACATAAACACACATACATACCTACATATATAAACACATACATACATACCTACATACATACATACATACATACATACTGTACATACACACATTATACATGAGCACATGTTGCACATTACATTTCGCTTCAAAGTGAAGCGGCGTGAAAAAGATGTGAATGAATATCCGTCCCTGATTAAATGTGTTTTCAGCTCCTGAATGCTACAGACACCAATACCAATACTGCCTGAATACTACAGACACCAATACCAATACTGCCTGAATACTACAAACACCAATACCAATACTGCCTGAATACTTCAAACACCAATACCAATACTGCCTGAATACTACAGACACCAATACCAATACTGCCTGAATACTACAGACACCAATACCAATACTGCCTGAATACTACAGACACCAAAATCAATACTGCCTGAATACTACATACACCAATACCAATACTGCCTGAATACTACAGACACCAATACCAATACTGCCTGAATACTTCAAACACCAATACCAATACTGCCCGAATACTTCAAATACCAATACCAATACTGCCTGAATAGTTCAAATACCAATACCAATACTGCCTGAATAGTTCAAATACCAATACCAATACTGCCTGAATACTTCAAACACCAATACCAATACTGCCCGAATACTTCAAATACCAATACCAATACTGCCTGAATAGTTCAAATACCAATACCAATACTGCCTGAATAGTTCAAATACCAATACCAATACTGCCTGAATAGTTCAAATACCAATACCAATATTGCCTGAATAGTTCAAATACCAATACCAATACTGCCTGAATAGTTCAAATACCAATACCAATACTACCTGAATAGTTCAAATACCAATACCAATACTGCCTGAATAGTTCAAATACCAATACCACTACTGCCTGAATAGTTCAAATACCAATACCAATACTGTCAGAATAATGCATGTACCATGGAGATGGTTTCCCTCCTCCCCCCTGAAACAAGAATGTCTCAATGGTATCTTGGCCAGTCACTCACAGCGACACGCCAATCACCAGAGACTAAACTTTCATGTTAACAACATAGGTCAGGTCATAGGCCTCACTTCACTCAACTAACTCCTTTTCACCAAGTAAGTAAATCAATGAAACTAGACAGATTTAGTTACGTTTGTTTGGAATATTCTACTGTTTATTCATTAAAAATACTTTGTGTTGGTAATGACTACATAAACTAGTACTAGTGACCACTAAAAAACTAGTGCTAATCATGATTAAAGAAACTAGTTTCTGGGAAGGTCCGTTTTTCTTCTAATTATAATAAGGGAAATGTTACAAAATATCGACGAAGAAATGACTGAAAGTGAATTAGTAAAATTAATTGAGGAAATCAGCGTTGATTTTCTCACGTATTAATTGAAGCTTATTTTTGGCAGTTTGTAAACTTTCAGTTTGCAGTTCGTATGAATAATAATAATAATATTATTATTATTGATAATAATGACAATCAAATAGAAAGGACAATAAAATGGAGTACGGAGATCAATGGTCTCAAGGTGCATATCAGTATACCTTTGTGCTCCAGTGGATGTTGTTGAAAACAGTTGAAAACCTATTGAGCATTTAGTGAGCAATTTATCTGGAGGCTTGCGTGAATACAACCTACATAATATAATGATCCTTTGAATTTCATTAAAACCTTCGTAAAGCTAAGAAGTCTAGTAACTGTGAAGTAACTGTGTGAATGTTAACAGATCTATTTTATAAACATTCACTGGAGTCAAGACTGTTAGGTAGCTTCTATGACCTATAGGAGTTGAAGAGGAGACTCACCATGGAACTAGAGATGCCAGAAACAGGACCGTCACCACGACGCGCTTGACATACATAGTGACTTAACGCACTTACATCTGCGTGTTACTGCACTACAATTCAGTACCTGTGTCCAGTTACTCAGTTCTGCTTGACTTCAGTGCGTTACTTTAAGATGGATATCTATCACGCACTAAACGTATTGTAATCTGAACGAAGAATGAGGTAGACATTTATTCGGCATTTAAATAAAGGAAATCGACATTATGGCTCTCACAGTGGGGCCCACACTAACAGTCCATTCTTACGTCAATCACAATATTATCAGAAAAAATGAATTGGTAATTAAATATGTTCAAACAAATTGCCACCCGGTAATTTTTAAATACTGTTTCGTTGCAATAATATAATTATTGAAAAAATTATTTAATTCGAAAACTTGTCCTTAGCAACCTAGGACACATATTTTATGTAATTTTCAGCATAAATTAGTACCCAAATGAGAATTAAACGTTAACATTAAATTAAACAATGAATATTAATGAAAAAAATTATAGTTTGATACTAAACTATGAAGGTTATTTGTTACTGTTACGTTTGATGACAGGAAGACTTAATTTACTGGTGAATGAATAAACTTTTTCAATCGTAGGAGCAGGGAGAGATCTAGAGCAACTTCTATGTATGGCATCCCATAATGCTTCTTTAGAAGTAAATTGAAACAGTGTGCAAAAAATTCCAGCAGCGTACAAAACTTGCTACAGTGTGCTCAGAATTGCAGCAGTGTACTCCAAATAGCAGTAAGGACCCAAAATCGCTACAGTTGATCCAAATTGCTAAAGTGTATCAAAGGCAGTAACAGCGAGCGTCCACCTAAATTTTCGGTAGTGTAGCAGAAATTGCTAGAGGGTGCCTAAAATCACTACAATTACCTGAAATTGTTCACGTGTGTGTAAAACTGTCATAGTGTGACATATATTGTGACGTTGTGCCCAAAATTGACTCACAGTTTCTAAAGTACGCCCCAAACCGCAATGCCGTGTACTCATAACGAAAGTGAACGCAAATGAAGAAAAAACTCTATAAAAACCTTTGCACTTTCATTGAATACTGAAGCTCGTTCAAAAGAGGAATAAAAAAGTGTTTGTAAAAAACTCTCCATCACTTTCTTGTGTCTATCACTTTTACATCCTGGTGATTTTGTTATTCGAACCTCAGTGGGCAGATAAAAATAATTTGTTTTTGCCTCAGATTTTATGATTCTTGAATTTCAAAAAACTCCTTGTGGTTATTCAGTCATATAGTACAATGTATAACAGTATGGTGCTCAAACCATCAAAAATCTACTGGACCCGTGAATTACATAAACTGCCAACGCAACTTCCTTTATCAGCAGATGGGCTTAACATTTACTCCTGTAGTGTCCCCTATGCTACAGACGACCCTTTTTAACACGTTGCCTCCGATTGCCTGGCCCGTGTGAATCTTCACTTTGTACGCATAGTCACTAGAAGGATCTGAAAAAATTACAGAACCTAACCTAAGTGGTCCACATACGTACCACTTCGGAGTCAACTTGTTAAATGAAAAACATATCCTACACTAATCGAGACCCCGTTTAGCTTTCTCACTACGCGGGTCTCACTATCTTGATGCACCAGTACTTGTGTTTGAGCTTGACTTTCATGGAAAATCATTTACTGAGACTAGGGATTGAACCCCGCGCTGTGCAACACAATAACTTTGTCGGCATACTGCGCCCACAACATGCAGTCTTGCCTGCGCCCACAACATGCAGTCTTGCCTGCGCCCACAACCTGTAGTCTTGCCTGCTCCCACAACCTGCAATCTTACGTGCGCCCACAACCTGCAGTCTTGCCTGCGCCCACAACCTGCAGTCTTTCCTGAGTATCGAAATAAAGAAGTGCATCAGGAGAGTGTGGCAGTGGCAGGTCGGCCACCGGATGGCAGTTTCCGGTTGCCACCGCCGGTGCCACTCCGCCCTATGGTGCTGCCAGACAATGGCTGCTGGCACTCCTTTTTCTAGGCTAAAGAACATCAATAAAAGTATTCTCAAATAGCACGAACGAAGCCTCTATTTCGGGTAAATTTGAAACTTGAAATTCATTTTTGAGACAGTAGGGCCCCAGCTATACTGTTCAGATAAACTCGCTGTACTGTGCAAATGATCTCCGTTATAATGTGGAGATAACCTCGCTATACGTTCAGATGACTGCACTACACAGTGTAGATGACCCCACTACAATGTAGATGACCCCACTACACAGTGTAGATGACCTCCGCTTGGATGTGGAGATAACAGAGCTATACTTCTGATATAACCCCGATGTTCTGTACGGATGAACCTGCCATACTACGTTTGTTTAAGCTGTGACAAGCTTGCTTTAGTGTGCAGACAACTCGAATGCTCTACACTATGTACATAACTTAGTTATACCGAGCACGTAACTCTGCTGCACTGTACAGATAGGCTCTATATACCTTGTACAGGTAGGCCCTATACACCATGCATTTGTATGTATATATGACTGTACAACTAAAAACTGCACAGCAGTGCACTGCTATACACTGGTACGTTGCACACAGCTGGAGACACTATAGTACATGTTATTGTACAACAGACCTCTGCGATGTGCAGCACTGCACTACTAAACACAGTACTGCACTGTTGTACACTATTCGATACTCTGCAGACTACTGCAGTGTACTGCACTGCACAACGCTGTAAGCAACTGCACTGTGGCACTGCACTGCACAGACTGCACCTGACACCCACGACCTGCCACAGCACCTGTCCAGCCAGACCTGTTGGTTGGGGCAACCACGACCCTCTTCGACCTTGTCTAGCCCCAAACCCCTGCACCTCACCCCCTCACCCTTCATCCCAATAATCCCACGCCTTCGTACCCCTTCACTTCATTCCGGTGACTCTCAACATTTACATGAGGATATGAGTAACTCTTATAAAAAATACATTAGTGATGTTGAATGTGTACTCTGTAGGACCAGTACGAAATTAGTTAATTAATTAGTATGAAATTAGAGTGAAATTCAAATTAAACCTGTGACAGTAGCGAACCTGCTTTGACCTCCCACTTGTCGTAAATGTTAATGACGGAAATATAAACTGAATTTCTTATATACGCGCATATCATTTGTCTCTTTTGTGTACCTATATATACTAGTACATGTATCTTATTTATGTACCTATATATATATATATATATATATATATATATANNNATATATATATATATATATATATATATATATATTTTACACTGATGTCACTCAAAAGCGGAGTGAAGCGCGTACAGCAACTGAAATTTTTATTTATATTACACTTATCTCATATTTATGCTTTTATTTCTAAAAACATTACGTTGAAGTGAAGGTACAAACGGAAATTAAACTTCATATTTATGTACATGAGAAAGTAATGTCAAGCGTGTTTATTTTTTTTGCAGCACCTATACTGTGATCAAAAGTATGTGCTAGAATAAGTTTGTGTACCGATACAAACTCAAGTAGTACTGCATTAAAGAATTGATTATTATTTTCGTTATTGCCGAATTTTACTTTAATTTTGTCATATATAGTTTATGGCAAAGTACCTGGAAATAAAACCAACTTTAAACCCAGGATAGGCCATCCTGGTCGAGCGCGATCGGTCATATTCAATTTTAAAATGGTCACGAATTTTAGATTCTACCATATTCATGAAGTTTATCTTAGACTTTGCCATATTTATAGAGCAAGAACCACCTGAGAGTTTGGTTCTCAAGTTGACGTATGGATGTGTCCCTCAGGGGAGGGGAGTGGGTGCTTCCTCACCTGAGGGACGAAATACGAAACCGAAACCAAAAGGACACACAGATAATGCAAAAAGAATATTCAATATCTTCAAATTATTATCGTGATGCTAACCTCTTAAATATTTCTTGTCAGGCTTATTAACTCTGTTTACTTTGACTGAGTTTGATTCATGTTTAATTGAAGTTAAACGTGAAGTTTAACTTCATGGTTCAACAGAAAATAAATGAAAAAAAACCCGTCCGCAACACGACCATCAGAATCACAGAACTTGGCTTTGGTAGCTCCGCTAAATTGGAAAACTTTCTATGGAAGCTCAAACCTTGACACACGTCCGTATGTTTTCGTATGACGCACGAGTGAAGACTCGTGCGTCATGGGGGCCGGAAAATCCAGGCTGCTTCCAGCAACTTTGGTTTCAGAAAATTCGTGGAACTGGAAGCGCACCAGTAAAGATACGTAAGCAACGCACCTGCTGGTCTTTCCCGTTCGTATTTTCTAGTGTGTGTGAGGATATTAAGTGTGCCCTCCTTGTTCACGTGTCAAACATGCCTTCCTTGTTCACATGTTAAGGATGCCTTTCTTGTTCGCGTGCCAATTACTTCTTCACATGTCAAGCATACCTTTCTTGTGTACATGCCAATTTTTTGTTTACGTATCACGCATGCCAACGCTTGCGTTTTGTACATCTAAAATACACGTGTTTGTATGCACGAAATTACACGAGGATCGTTGTATATATATATATATATATATATATATATATATATATATATATATATATATATATATATATGGATATACATATATATGCATATACATATGTATGTATATGTGTATGTGTATATATATATGCATACATATATATGTATGTATATATATGTATATATCAAGGACTACTATAACCAGGACATGCACCGCCATGTAGCTAACTACGGTAGCGGAGGCCAGTACACTGAGCTCTCAGTTATCTCCTATCTGTCACAGTGCGAACATTGTCGTAGTCTGTCGCTGCATTTCTAAGTGAATACTGTTTGTTTACAAACTTTATTGCTAATTATATGTATTAAAAATGCCGAAGTAGTGTGGGATTGTGAACTGTCTGGGGAATTACAATAAGGAGAACAGGCGCCACGTGTTTCGCCTCCCGCAAGAAGAGTCTGAGACAGAAGTGGCTTGATGTTTTACCACCTCGTGAAAATTTTGTTATTAATCCAGACAAGTTTTTCATTTGTGAGATACACTGGGGTGCCGACCCACCTTTGATCAAATTGCGTGGTGGTTCTATGCGACCTGGAATCCCTCCCAGTATTTTTAATGTGCCTGCTTCATGTCTGCCTTCTCCAAAACTTACACCTCGCCCGGCAAAAGTGGAAGACCAACAACTGAAGTATTTTCTTCAGAAGGATAAGATTACTTCATTTGATGCTTTCAAACCTGAACGTAACCTGCAGAAGCAGTACAAGAACTTGATTATTTCCAGATCGAAAGAAAGACTTGTGTGTTTGTTCATGACTGACAACTTCAGTGAGAGCAGCCTGTCTGTGATTTTCGAAAACAAACCCACTTTGTGTTCCCCACTAACGCTCAGTGCGTTCGAGAACGACATTAGTGTACCACTGTTTAAGATACTTCATCCCAACAATGGTTTGAGATCGTATACGCAGTCCGACGAAACTGTGCGCTTGGCAATGAACTATGTATGACATCCTGTTTGACAAAACGATCAAAAATGTTGTCACCCTTCAAGCTCACACGTCAGCCTATGTCGACACCGAGAAGGAGAAGAAGTTGGTATTTTTGACGTCTGTTGGAACTTTGATCACTGAAGCAGTTTTCCATGAATGATTATTGTTTTGCTCATCAATCATACCTGAAGTGTAATTATGAACAGCTCAGAGACTTTTTGGTGCTGCCATGCAAACGCAAGCTGCAGTACATCACTTCATCTATTGACAAGGACCAGGTGCTGAGGGAAACACTTGACAAAGTCCAGACACTGCAACAGAAGAATGTGTTTCTCTTGGTAGATAAAGTACAGATTTGCCCAACTGTTTCAATTTCTGGTGGGGTGCTGAGTGGCATGGCCGAGAACAACCGGGATTGCAAGGCCACTTCTATTCTAATAACTAGGTAATTGCAGTGCCCCAGCCAAGCATGCTCTTGACAACGAGCGTGTCTGGTTTCTCCTATTTGACACAGTACATCTGCTAAACAACTGGAGCTACATCTGCTAAACAACTGCATCCGCAACAACTGGATCAGTAAGAAGGGCCAGCAGATCAGTCTTGACAATGAAACGCGGCATCATTTGCAAACGTCAAGGAACTGTACGAGTCAAAAAAAGGCAGTATTCTGATGACTACTACACTCACTCAATTCGCTGTCAACCCCTCAAATTTGCTGTCAACCCCTCAGAGAAAGACTAGCAGAAAAATACAGTCCTTCAGACCTCTGTCAAGAAGGCCCGGTTGGCTGACTAATCGCTGCAGTTTGGTAGGTTTTTGCTACTATGTCTGTTTGTTTATATGGGTGAATGTTTGTATGTTTGGTTGTTTGCATTGGAAAAGGTTTAACTATAATCAACTTGTAAAGTCTAAAACTGCAGCAACTCGGC
>VCRD01002103.1:60639-100035 GCA_006783055.1 Trinorchestia longiramus
ATATATATATATATATATATATATATATATATAGACTGTTTCACAAATTATATCTATTGTAAAACTCCTCAACGGTACAAAGATAGTACCATAAAAGCCCTGATTCACCGCCCCTACAAAATCTTTTCATCGTGGCAGCTCTTTCATAGCAGCATTGTAAAATTGTAGCAAGCATTCATCAGCAATGGTTATTCCAATACCCTGTTCGACAATCTTTTGAGGAATTATCTGCTAAAAGTAAACTGCAGCATAAAGGAAGAACCAAATCGCATCACCCACACAATTTATTACCTAAATCAATATTCATTAGCATATAAAACAGACGAACGCATATTGAAGCAAATCATAAAAAGCAACACGAAATGTAATTCTGTTAACGAACACCTCCGTCTCATAATATATTACAAAAGCCATACTATCACGAGCCTTGTATCTAAAAATAATCAAAGTGCCAAATTATCAGAGCTAAAACAGACTTATGTCGTGTACGAGTACAAATACAGCCATGAGGACTGTGAGCCTCATAACCGCTCGTACATTGGCAGAACAACAACCACCCTTTCCCGACGCCTGACTATGCACTTAGGTTCTGGAGGTCCAAAAAATCACGAAATGAAAGAACAGGACGAAACTCTTACCCGGGAAAAACTAGTAATAAACACAAAGATACTGCGACATGAACCCGAGTACAACCGTCTGCAAATTCTGGAAGCATTATTAATTCACCAAAAGAAGCCGTCAATCAACAATCAGTGCACTGGAAAACATCGCATCCTTATATTGTTTTAACCGACTGTACTTTCGAAGGCAACAGCCTTCGAAGTCTAAAAGCCAACTTCAGAATTCCACAGCTCACATCGCAGCCAGCAACAGCATGAAGAGGATGGATAGTCTGCTGCATTCTCCATAGCCTGAAGATGGCGAACGATCTCCGAAACGCGTCGCAAAACCCCTTTTTAGATATGACTATTGCTAATATCTTTGAAGTTTTAGACCTAGAAACTATTTTTAATTTTAGACGGATTGAAAAGCTAAATAAAAAGCTTGTATCATCCCAATATGGCATTATTTTTAACCAGACATGTATCAATGAAGGACTGCTTCCTAAGTATATATATATATATATATATATATATATATATATATATATATATATATNTGCACCATCTTGTTGAAACCACATATTCCCATCTTGAATTTGAGGTCTTAAATATTCTTTAATGAATTTTCGATATGCAGCTCCAATTACAGTCGCAGTTTCTCCATTCTGATTTTCAAAAAAATAGGGACCAATAATCCTTTCACTTGTTATACCGCACCAGACAGTAACCTTTTGTGAGTGAAGTGGGATTTCATACACAATTTTTGGATTTTCAGCACTCCAATATCTACAATTTTGTTTGTTCACATAACCGGAAAGGTGAAAATGTGCCTCGTGAGACATTTTGAACATTTTTTTCTTTTGAAGACAATTTTCCCAAATCGATTAATTTCACGTTTTGGTGATATTCCTTGGGCTCATAGATCTTGGTATTTGACCTCTTTGGATTTCTTTTTATGGGGGTACTTAAAGTCAAAAGTATACATTAATAGGCCTCGTACTTTCGAACATTTGAAAGAGAACATTTCTCAAGAGATTCGCAACATTCCTCCCAAGATGCTAAGAAAAGTGATGGATTCTGTTACGAAAAGAATGCGCAGGTGCATAAACCAACATGGTGGACATTTAGATGATATCCTATTTAAATAAAAATTCCAAAATCCTCTCTTTCATTTGCAATTCACCCGAAGTTTCTATCTCAAGTAGTTTTTGCATAAATTAATTCTAAATATATAATGGGACTTTTGCCACACCCTATATATAGAATAGAATAGAATAGAATAGAATGGGGCTATAGGAACGAACCTTTTGGCCCATTCTTGGGTCGGATAATTACTTCGATAATTATTCGGTTGTTTACCCTAGTCCCATGCCGTATTTCTAGCAGCGTCAACCATGTCGGCAGCGGGATTCAAACCCGGGTCTTTCCGCTCGCAAGCAGATTCGCTCACCAGTCGACCAAGTTGGTGATTAATATATGTATATATAAATATATATATACATATACATCAATATATACATATTTATATATGCATATGTATATATATATATATATATATATATATATATATATATATATATATATATATATATATATATATATATATATATATATATATATATATATATATATATATATATATATATATATATATATATGTAGCGATATTACATCGCCCGGAAAATACGTTCATAAAGTATTCTAATTAATAAAAATTAAGTATAAGAAGTAAAATCTTCATTAGGTCCTAGCATTAAAAATTCTAGAATAATTTAACCGTAAGATACAGTAAAAGCGTAAATAAAGAGTTACCCACTCAAATAGTAGCACAACGGTACCAAACTTATTATTGATTTTTCTTACAAGTAATAGGTAACTCTAAAGGAACATTTACGCATGTTTTATTTTTTTATATTCATAAACGGAAATACGTTTTTGTTTTTAGATGGTTCTGTCAGCAACATTTCGTTCCGACTTCCGCTTCCTTAGACTGTATATAGAGCGACTTCCAGAGCTTACTCATTCGTCTCAAAATTCGTGGTGTGGTGTTTAAATAGCATATGTAGAACAACGTAAGTTTTTACCTCATTAAGTTCTTTAAAACTATATTATAAGCTGTGCCCATTTCATGTTTTATTTGGATCTCATTTCATGTTTCACAAGGTTAGAGTTTACTTAGAACAGAACTTGTTTGTGTCATTCTCAGGAATAAATTTTGTCTTAAAAAGCAAGTGGCAGTTTCTCCCTGTCACGACAGACTTCTTATAGAATTTCAAAACCTAAGCAAGAGAGTTTTCTTCCTGTTGCATAGTTGACCACAATTATTTTGCAGGGTTTAAAAGATTCAGCCCTATATCTTCCTACCATTAATTGTTCCTTTCTTTACTGTGAGAGTTGTGAGAAGTGAGTTTCATAACACTTCTGAAGAAATAACTTACTCTCCCTTGAATTTGCTGTAAAATTCCTCGTGAAGGACATTCAGATTAATCATAATTTTATTAGATTTCCAGAATTCTAAATATGGCATTAGAGTTCAGTCACTTAATATTCTGCAACTGCTTTGCATTTATGACTCCGATAGTTTGGATGTTAAAAGTAGAATGTTCATTTGCAATATTTTGCAATGGGATTAATATTCCTTTACAACTCATAAGAATTTCCATCTCATAGGAGTTCTCTGATATTAGCTGTGTTTGATGCATGATTTTTGCCAGCTGCATCTTAAATTATTACCAGCGTCCGTTTCTAGCGGCGGCATATATTGGAACACTTCAATATTTTTGCATCACCCTGGGTGATTCTTACTGAGGAAGTAAAGTGTTTTTTTAACTATACCGATTATGGTAATTACCTGTCACTCATCTCTCATGTTAATTTAGAATCTTGAATCAGGTCAATTGTTAGCACTGACCTTTACATATTTATACTTTTTTGTAGCTTGTCTTTTGCTATTCCTTTTATTTATTTGATCCCTTGTCAGGAAATATATTGTATCATGCCTGTGATTCTAAGTTTATAAAAAGAATAAACCATATACTACAGAGCATGTTTTGAGATGCACTTGTTGAAAGCAGTATTCTGCCTCTTTTAGATTCTATTAATGTGTGTCATGTGAACACAATGTTAGCCCTTGTATAATGAGCATTGCCACCTCTACCTATTAATTGAGTTTATTCAAAGGTTGAATATTCTATCAGAAGAATTCTGTTGAGTGGTAAATGTCAAACTAAAAGTAGAAGATCCCCTCTCATCGGTGGAAATGAATGGACCCTGGACCAGAATGACTCGACACCAGGCTGAAGTCTGCAATCTGAGTGCTACATTGGCAGACCTCCTATGGCAGTGGTTCCCAACTTTTTTCAGCTTGTTACCCAATTTAGCAGGCCACATTAAGCATGTTACCCCTTTCACAAAATTTTGTCAACATCGATATATATGGCTAAACTAAAACACTAGAGATATTTTCTTTTATTTATTGTATTAGTACATTTTGCATCTCTAATGACTTACCAAAGATGTTAAGAGCATCAGTGAGATGGTTGGAGTTGCATATTTGAAGCTAGTTGAGGAATTCTTGGTTTCGTAGTTGAAAGTGCCAGCCTGGCATCGTTTGCAGCATTCAAACGAGTCCTCTTTTTTGTTTTCATGCCCAGCACAGTTGAGAACCCCTTCTCGCACAGATACGTTGTTGAGAATGATACCAACAACTTCAAGGCTCTCTTAGACAGAGTTGGCGAGTCGGTTAGTCGTGAAATCCAAAAGGAATCTGCATTTTGGTTTTGAATTCGATTTTCAAGGCTTCATTGGCTCGCATTGTGATCCACTCCTCCTTTGCAGGGAAATCATCATCATGAATGGCCTCATCAGGTACAGAGAAGGGATGAATGATCCACTGAAGACTGGCTGTTTCTTGGTCACTCTCTGGAAAGTAGTGATGCATGCTTGTTTCAAGCCCCTTCAAATGGTCGCTCATCTCTTTGTTGATGGTCTGTAGAAGAAATCCAGTATCATGACTATTCTCCTCAATAAACTGGTCTAGGGTGGGGAACTGGGCGATCACTCCTTTCTCCAAGCGCCGAATCCAGAGTCTCAGTTTCCCCAGAAATGCAGCCACAGTGTGATGGGCATCAATGACAGTCGTGTTTCGGCCCTGGAGTTGCAGATTACCACTGTTCAGCTCCGCAAGTATGTCAGCCAAGTAACAAAGTCGAGCAAGCCACTCCTTATCAGTGAACTTGGTAGTAAAAGGAGATCCTTTTTGTTCCAGGAATTCTTGAATAGCCTTTCGGAGCTCAATGACACGATGTATAACCTTGCCTCGTGACAACCAGCGAACATCGGTGTGGTAGAGCATAACTTCATACTTTTCTCCCCTTTCCTTGCACAGCTCCTTGAATATGCGCGAATTCACATCCCTGGACTTGATGAAGTTGACGATTTTCAACACATCTTCAAACACTAACTTCAGATTACCAGGCAGGCTTTTCGATCCAAGAGAGTACCGATGAATGATGCAATGATCTACAGAAATTTCTGGATTGACAGCTTGTATGAGGCCCCGTAATCCACGATGACCACCCATCATCGCTGGTGCTCCATCGACGGAGACCTGGATTAAAAAGAAAAAAAATATTATAGATTGCGTCAGTTAGTCATTGTTACTTATCTTTTGCGTTATAATTATATGGTATTAATTTAATTATTTTGGTACTTTAGTTTTTCAGTACGACGCACGATGTTTTTTGTGTTAATCATGCACAAAATATTAGCTACACTACGGTTACTTGTACAATAAATAAAACTGTATGTGACTATATGCCATGTAATTCATTGTATTTATACTAATTTAGACTTTATATAAACATCGCTCCCTACCTATTGAACGCTGTTCCAATCCAATCCATTCTTGGTAAAGAAACTGTTGATGATATTGAAGACATCTTCTCCCTTCGTGGTTGTCAGCAGATTCTCCCAAAATAGGAACTCTTCTTTGATCCTGTCCTGGTGGATGTAACGGACGAACCCAAGGAGAACAGCACAACTGGCTACGTCACACGGTTCATCAAATTGCAAGGAGAATTTGCTATATGAGGTTTCTTTGATCTCTGTTATAAGTTGGGACAAGATATCTGATGCCATGTCATCGATTCGTCGGTGGATGGTGTTGTTTGATTGAGATATGACACTCAATTTCTTCGCTTGATCCTCCCCACATACCTTGCTTACCATCTCGTATGCACACGGCATAATCAGATTCTCTGCAATGGTGTGAATGGTGTGGCATTTCTATTGTTCGGCAACTTTATATGCAACAAAGTAGGATGCTTCCACTGCAGCTTGAAGCTTTTGGGCTTGAATTCCAGATGAACCGAACTGGATATTCTTCAGTGCTACAGCCTGGCGCTGAAAAGAAGCCTGATCCTTATTCTGAAGATTTGGATGGTACTTCTGGAGGTGAGTTGAGAGTTTTGATGGCTTCAGGCTTTCATTTGTCAACACTTTGTGACATATCACACATTGTGGCCGATCCTCTCCACCGGATGGTAAATTCACAAAGCCATAGCGAAGAAAGGCGTCAGAGTAGGTTCGCTTTTTGGACATTTTATTGTTCAATCTTCAGAAAAAGAAAAAAATGCATAAATAGTGTGAACACTGAGAACTTATTATTTAGTTTTTCATGAAATTCTAGATAACATTAGAAGAGCTTATTCAGCATATGAATGATGTAACTGTGTTAAAAATAAAAATAAAAATTCTGCACTCACACACTCGAATACACAGTTACACTAAAACACTAAATTACACTTCAATACACAACTCGAATATCACAAGCCAAATCCGCAACACCAAAACCTCAGTACACCTCTACTGAAAAACTCAACGCAACACCTATTCAACACAATATCCGTGAATACACTGCAAAACGCGAGGTACATAATTTCTTGCATGGCAGCTAACACAAGTTCACTGATTCAAGCACACACGCATACATTCGCCAGGCTACATGTATCATGCTTGTCAGCACAAGAGCATCTTGTAGCGAGAGACTACAGTGAACGTACGCAGCCTCGCATACTCTGCTAATGCTAGCAAAACCATTGAAAACATAACCACGCATACATTATATACAAAATTAATAACACAAACTCACAGTAACAGTGGGTAAATACTAAGTATATACTGCACAGGGCAGTACACATACATACCAGCTTATGTCTACCTCGGCTGATGCTCACAGAGAAACTGGCAGTGTGAAATATAGGCAGACTCGGGCAGTGAGTGACTCGTACTGGACTTGTCGATGAGTCATCGGGGTTACTGAGTGACATGTCCTGAAGCATACTTGTGAAAATACTTTTCGGTTACCACACAGCTATATATTTCTTCTTTTCTAATACTGTATATATATTAGTTTTTATATTTATTGTTATTTGGTTTAGCTTTGTTACGTATAGTAGGTTTACTTTACAACTTAAAATACTAAGACTAAGTTAACATTAATCCTAATACAGATACCGCAATGCTTTCTTGATTTTCAGAATTCTTAACATTTTTCTGTCACCCCTCCATTACCCCCGAAAAATTGCTAAGTTACCCCCAGGGGGTAATTTACCCCAGGTTGGGAACCAATGTCCTATGGTTTAGTAATTGCAAATGAGTGGTGGTGATTAGGTTTTCTGTTTTTACTGAACTTCATGGAGTTTGCTCCCCCCTACAAATCTGTGCAGGCATATTACAGCCCTGCCCTCACTGCTTGCCTACTCTCTACGCGCATACTTGCTACCCCCTTGGTATCACTGAGATACCGCTGCTGTAACTCCAACTCCTGGTGGCGACAACTCGTGTGGCCTACGTCACTGTGGACGGAAACCCTGAAGATTTGGCCATTTTCTTGTGGCCATTCCTTTTATGCAGAAAATAAAACTGAGTACTAAAGCTTATTTGGTCTTTCAGTTCTCCTCGAGTAGGTGCTATAACGCAGGCAATTTCAACTCATATTAAATGAAAATTCACCCTATGGTTGGCAAAATTCCCGCCTTAACCCAGAAGGTAACATATATGTATATATATATATATATGTATATATATATATATATATATATATATATATATATATATATATATATATATATATATATATATATATATATATATATATATATATATATATATATATATATATATATATATATATATATATATATATATATATATATATATATATATATATGCATATATATTGAATTACAATGTCGATAATACGCAACTGTGATAATCTACGCTCCAGTGCAGAATTAAATATAACGCGCAATTAAAAACACCTTAAGAAATTCACTGTACAGACAATACACAACTACAGAGTACAGCAACATAACTTTCTTTTTTCATAGCAAAGCGTTTTGAAAAAAAGAAGTTATGTTGCCGCACCCTGTATTACCATATCTGGTCTTCGTAGACGCATTGTTTTTCTTTATTTCAAGTGGTGTTCTTCAAAGCGCAACACAACTGCAGCACTACAAGAAGTTCACTCAAGCCAGAGAGAATCAGTCGATACTTTGTGACACATTTAAATTCCGGCACGCTCACAGTCCTGGAGTCAATTGATTTTGGATGGATTATTGGACAGATAAACTAACATGCTTTTTGCTTAATGCTGTCGGCGACTAGTGTTGTGTGAGTTGATGAGAGATGAGTCCAGTTGGAACGAATCAGAGCCTCCATCGAGCAAAATGTCAAGAGCTCTAGTTAAGCAATGTATTTTTTCACGGGAAACGTGCGATAAAAGAACCTCTGCTTGACTAAAAGTATATGCAGTAAATTAGTTATGGAAACCGACCAACTGCAAGCACCAACACCACAACACTAAAATCAAACATCAACACCAAATACTAACAACTGAACACCAAATTTTGAAGAAAAAATTATTTTGTTTTGCTAATTTAGGGAGGGAAACTTTCAGTTTCATAGGACGAAAGTGATTAAGCGTAATGGCGACTGTTGCAGCAACACGCGATGTGCTTGTGTCGTGACATTCCTCTTTTTCTTATGCATTAGTGTCTGTCCACGCTGTGTGTGGTGGGAAAACCACCCTATGTTCCCACCCCGTGTTCCCACCCTGTGATCTCATCCAGTGGTCTCACCTTGTGTTCCCAGCAGAACTGACGGCGCCCTTTCTAACGGGAGGTGCACGGTGGAGCCAGCAGTGATAGTCAAGTCTAGCGCTGGAGGCTGAACTAAGAATTCATGGGTCCAGGATGCCTGGAGCTAGTTTTTTTGTTGAAAGTACAGGAGAATTGTACGTAAAATAAACTTTAAAAGGATAATTTCCGACTTTTGTTAAGACTGTATTCGGAACTATTGATTTTTCACGTCATCAGGTGTACGTCAGGTTCTATATCGAAATTCGAAAGCAGGAGAACTACGTAAGAACCCTTCAACTTTGCAATTGTCAGTATGTTAAGCATTGTTGATTCATATGATTGGCTCAGAGTATTGCTAGTGGTAAGTAAAAGTTTTCTTGCCAAGCAAAATTGGCTGTGCTACACACGTCAGAAAATATAACTAAAGCTGAAAAAAAGAGTAAAGGTCGGAGGTAAAATAAAGGGATTCAGATAATTTTAGATCCCAGAACGTGTATTGGCATGACAGCATCTAACTGACTCTCCATTAACTTTAGCAAGAAGACTCAGTTTAAATTCTAAGAAGTGCAATCAATATTCATTTCAGAACTACAGGAAAATTGATTTTCATAGTTTCAATGTACAAAACTATTTATTGCAGGAGCTCCAGCCCCTTTCGCACGGAAATAACTGCTGTGCAGTCGCATGAAGTATGATGTGAATACGAATACCGATTAGTCCGTTTTATTCTTGATATTCAGTCGCTGTTTACGTGGAGAGAACAATTTGGACGTAATTAATACTTGGTTCCGTGAGAACCACAAGGACTTCTTCATAAGATCGTGGGATACAGCACAATCCTCCAGTCTCGGCTGTGAGACGGACAGAAGAAGACGTGCAGTATGTGGTGTCTCTGGGTTAGTGAACTACAATTATACCCTAATCTTAATTGAGTCTACAAAAGTGGTAAAATATATCCTCTTTCAATAATCTGCTCTTACTGTTCAACTCTCTTATTCATACTCCTTCGAATAAAAAATACCTTAAAGACCCGGTTTCACTGATATAATTCTCTCATTATGATTTTAGCTGTAAATTTCATACCCATTGTTCAGTTTTCAACTGCCTTGTATAGACTTGTGGAGCAACAATACCTTCATTTCCAAGTTTCATAATTAGTGAGAGTTATTCGAATTTCTGTGATTAGTGATGAGATCTTGCCAGTCACTGATGCTATCTTTGTATCAGTGGGGCATTGAACTTTCTTGCCCCACATAATTTGCGCTGTGTCAGCACACACAAGTAAACCCATTTTGGTCAAAATAAGTTTACCAGAGAAGCAGAGCAGTACGAGGACACTGAGGGAGCCCGTTTACTGATGGGGATAACACGGCTGACACTCACAAGCCACATTTATTTTTCACAGATGGTGCTGCTGCTGGGGGTGGACGCCATCATTTTAGTGTCATCAGAATACTTTGATGGTCAGCCTCGTCCTTGGAGGTGGCTGGTGTCTCCCTTTGCAGACGATGGAAACTTTCCTAGACAACCCCCCAAACATCGCTCAGCCCCGTTCTTCAATCTAAAAACGCAGAGGCACCAGTTTGATGTCCCAAGTAGAAACTTTCAAGATACCCAGGAAGGAAAAAAGTCTGTCGATTTCGCAAGAACAACAAAACAACAAAACGATGCCAGGTCGAAGAAGGGAATTAAGAAAAATAATTTCCCAAATGTTATACCAAAAGAAACTCTCCTGACGCCGTCAAATACGAATGAACGACAAATTGAAGATTTTCCTACGGACTTTAACCTGAACACTATGCATCGTCATAATATTGGTGAAAGGAAAAAAGATGGTAACTTCTTCAGAGAAAGAAGAAAATTGGCTCTCCAGCGGCTACATAGAAATTATCAAGCCTTTCCTCGTGGCAAGTTTCAAACACTAAGAAGATTCAAATTTAGCCCAAATATGAAAGCGATTCACTCGCAAAGGAATTCCCCTTCATCCAAAAAGCTACCATTTCGGGATAAAAGACAAAAGAAGAAATTTCTACCGTCCATCCAATTACCTCCAACCGTAAAGAAGTTTAGAAAACAAAACGAACGTAATCCTCATTTCTTTACAGCTCCATTTGATTTCAACATCCCCATCTCCAGAGAAAGAGAAGAATTTTCTTTTCGAATTCCTTCCATGAGAGTAAGTGCCGAGAAACCTGAATCATTTTACGATGACAACTTCGACATTGAAGCCCTTCACTGGAGGAGTAAAAAGCACAACTTCGGACCTTACACTTCAGAGGACTCGGGCACAGGGCGGCATGCGTCACCATCAGAGGGAAGACATGCGCCATCATCAGAGGGAAGACATGCGCCATCATCAGAGGGGAGACATGCACCATCATCAGAGGGGAGACATGCGCCATCACTAGCGGGGAGACATGCGCCATCACCAGAGGAAATACATGAGTCATCACCAGAGGGGAGACTCAAGGGAAAGTTGGCAACAAAGGTGGTTGAAATTAGTAAACCAGTCCCTAAAGTGAAAACTTTATCTCAAATGATCCACGAATTAGGTTTCGATTCTGACAGCGATTCATTTTGGAATTTTCTTCACAAATCAAAATCGTTGTTGTCGTCAAATGGTTACAAATCAGATATTCTTGATTCAGGTGCACCAAAGTGGGTCCCTTCTCACGAACGCGATGAAAAAATGGCCCATGCAGAAAGCTCTATCCAGCATGTGGTGGATAACTTTGCCTCGCGAAATTCAATTAACCTTCATTTGAGGCATCATCATGAAACAAATAAGAGAGGATTTAAGCTTCCGAAAATGGAATTTGGCTTCACTCCGATGGAAGTGTACCCGACACCAAAAATGTCGTCGTTGTTATCACCGTCCAAAGAACAGCTGAAGTCATCACAAAATGTGAGCAGTCAATACCACAATACGTCGTCGTCTATGGAGCCAGAAGTAGTTTTTCTGAAACAGCTTCAAACAGAATATGGTGAACTGAAAAAAAGTGACTTAGACAATTTAGAATCAAAAAATGAAGTATCTCCGCTCTATAAATCAAAATTACCCCATAAAAGAGCTATATCTCACTCGTCTTACGCGGTTGTACCAGTGTTACCTACCACTATAGCTCATCCGAGTTTCAGAACAGTTGTGAGCCCAAAATTTCCTGAAAAAATATCGGAAGAAATCGGACACAAAGTCAAGCTGAATCGTGCTACTGCCACACTGCTCGATGACAGGCCAACTATAACTCCGTTAAAAACTATTTCTGTTCCTGGTATCAATACAGGTGTTGGAAACGAGAACGAAATTGTAGACGGGGAACCAATGCATTTAAAACGCTACCATAGAATGAGTAAATACGTCAAGGACTCAAAAATTGATAATTTTCATGGGCAGAATGTAAAGCCCTCACAAGCCAAAAGTCTTGTGGTGCAACTCACGCCTGAACACATTGAAGAACATGTATTGCGACCTGTGCCAATGAGAATCAATCATGATGATAATGACAAAGAAAGAACACACTACAGGCTTTTTAGCGATAATTCACAAGCTGAACCTTTTGGACATGAATTGTTCACAAGCAAAACTCATTTAGACGAACAGTTGCAAAGCTTCCGGAGACTTATGGGGGAGCATAACCATCATCTAACACAGAACCTAAATGATATTAAAAAAGAAGAATCCTATGCACTCCAGTACGACACAGAAAGTTCAAGAGATTTTTTGCAATTACCTCGAAATCCAACTCAGGAAAGGTCGGAAACAACTTTGAAACCGGACCGGACGACTGAAGAAAGTCGATTTCACTATTATGTAACTGCCGGCACTATGTCGCCTAACAAGGGAGTTCTTCCTTTGGAATTTTGGAATTCGAGATGGAGCACAACTGCTGAAAAACGAATTGCTAAATTACTAAAAGGAGACAATAGCAAACAGAATCTTGCTAAATCTCTACATCCTTATGTTAAGGGAGGAAAATTTCCTTCTAACCAAACGAAAGTAATTTCGTCGAGTTGGAAAATGTTCCCATCGAAGTTCAAGAGCCACACAGATCATCATGCATCTAATTCATCCAATAGTGTGGGATCGAAAACACCACCTGGCAAAAGTTCAAAGGCAAATGAAATATGGCAGTCAGATAAAGAACAACATGAAAGGCAGTCAGTATATGAAAAATTTCTCAATTCTCACATACCCTCAAGAAAGAAAAAAGTTGCTTCTTCTGATATAAATTCAAAAGAGAATTTCAAAACTGATACGCCATCATCTTCTGGTAAATTACTGACACGTTCAAAATCGGTATTTTTTCCTCCTCTACTTCAAAACGATGTTTTTTCGAACAGACCCAACGTAAACTCTTCCTACGTTTCGTACACTATCCAGACCAGCACTTCTCGTCCTGGCAATAAAATTTTGAATAATATCCAAGCAAATCAAAATCCGCGTACTGTAAGCTCGTACAGTAACAGTACCCAAGTAAATAATGGTTTCATTACTACTTTTCGCCCAACTCAGTCTTCGTTTTTACGGACGAGCTTCCCTACCATCTTGCAGACTAGCGTCATCTCTCAACCATTGAGCGTCTACCGTCGCCCTGGTCTCGCTGGTGTGAGTTCATCTGCAAATCTGAGAAAAACTTCTCAGGGCTACGGTTCAACAGATAGAGACACAGCTGATAGATCTTATTCAGGAGGTGCAGACTCTAAATTCGTAAATGGAGGATCCACTGATGGTAGAATGTATGGTGGGTCTAGCCTTAAACCCTCGCTTGAGGTATCTAATGTTGGAACATCGTATGGCGGATCAAATACTGGAGTCTCAATTGGAGGATCAAATTCTGGATCATCATACAGTGGTTCCAACTCTGGATCATCCTTAACTGCAACTAACCTTGGATCATCTTACAGTGGAATGAATGCAGGAACAACTCAAGGAACAAATACAGGAACATCGCAAGGGATACCGAGTACAGGAACTGGGTACGATGGTTCGAACACAGGAATGTTATATGGATCATCGCTCAGAAGCACATCATATGGAGGGCAAAGCACGGGAACTTTAGATGAGGAAAATAACCTAGGATCTACTTATGGATCTTCAAACGTAGGTGCTTCTCATAGCAATTCAGGAATGAGAGTTGGAGCTAACACCGTTTCATCATACAGGCAACCCAATACTGGGATTCAATCTTTGAAAGATTCATTTCCATCTTCGCTCTCTTTTCCTTCGTACCTGAATTCTCTCCCTATGTCATCGTACGGCAGACCTGAAATTTCACTCTCCCTTCCTCAGAACTTTGGAAATATTCAAACTTCTTATTCTTCACCAGGGCAGTTTTCTGGAATCGGGACAGGAATATCAAATAATGGTCTCTCTATGCTGAATTATGGAGAACCAGGGAACACGCCGGGAGTACCAGTGGGGCCTCCTATGACTTACAAATCGAACAATGGAATCAATTCCGCAATAACTTCAGGTCTACCTTCTCAGCAGCTGCTGTATGACTCACCGTCCTTAGCTGAGGGAAGTAGGAGCAATTCTCATTCAGGAGTCAATTCTGGACATCCAGTTTTTCAACTGATGAATAACTTCGTAAGTCCATCGCTGCAAAACGGGCAAATTCGTTCGCCTGGGGCCATGTATATGCCATTAGAACGACCTCAATCCTCATTATCCAGTCATGGAAATGTTCCTAGACAACCTTTTCAGTCAAATAGGGTTGATATTCCCAACGCTCCTTCTCAATTATACATTCCTCCACTCGCCTCTGTAAAGAAAGCCTCAAGTTATGTTACTCCAAGCCCGACAAGTGGTTCTTTATCTTACAAACTATCGCACGTTGGAACACTTCAATCATTTAGCTCTACAAAGGCTAGAATGCCATCTCAGTCCTACAACGGGCAAAATTTTGATACATCTTTGCAAACGTACGTGCCTCCAAATTCAGGCCCACCTTCTCAGATTCCCGGACCTATTAATATTGGTGTCCCTTCGCAAGCTTACGGACCCCCAAATTCTGGAATACTGTCCCAGACTCCCGGATATATTAATGTTGGTGTCCCTTCGCAAGCATACGGGGCTCCAAATTCTGGAACATCTCAGACTTTTGGTCCCGTTAAGGTTGGGATACCTTCAAAGTCATATGGACAGCTAAATATAGGGAGTCCATCGCAAGCATATAGACCTACAAATGGAGGAACATCGTTGCAAGCATATGGTTCCCAAAATATTCAAAGGTCTACTCCAATACCCCAACTTTCTAATGTTGGAACCCCTGTACAATCAAATGGGCCTAATAATATTAGACAGCCTACGAAGGTACTAGGGCCTCTTAATGTTGGTGCACAATCACAGTCATACGGTCCTCCAATTGGGGGAAGTCCATCACAGATACTCCTGAATCGTGGAGTGGCTTCTCAGTCGTACGGGGCCTCAACGACTGGAGCATTTTCTCAGTCATCCGGGACTCCAGCTGCCGGAAGTCTATCCCAGTCATACGATGTTCCAACTTCTGGGTCACCTTCTCAGTCATATGTGTCTTTAACTTCTGGAACATCTCAGTCAATTGGATCGTCAACTGCAGGAATACTTTCGCAGTCATACGGATATCCAACTCCTGGAACACCTTCTCCATCATACGGATCTCCAACTCCTGGAACACCTTCTCCATCATACGGATCTCCAACTCCTGGAACACCTTCTCCATCATACGGATCTCCAACTCCTGGAACACCTTCTCCATCATACGGATCTCCAACTTCTGGAACACCTTCTCCATTATACGGATCTCCAACTCCTGGAACACCTTCTCTATCATACGGATCTCCAACTCCTGGAACACCTTCTCCATCATACGGATCTCCAATTCCTGGAACACCTTCTCCATCATACGGATCTCCAACTCCTGCAACACCTTCTCTATCATACGGATCTCCAACTCCTGGAACACTTTCTTCATCATACGGATCTCCAACTCTTGGAACGTCTCCATCGTACGGATCTCTAACTCGTGGATCACTCTCTCAGTCATATGAATCTCCAGTCACCGGAATACTTTCACAGTCAAAGGGATCTCAGACACCTTCATCATATGGATCTTCAACTCCCGAAACCTCCGTCCAGTCATACGGAGTTCCTGTTTCCGAAACTCTTGCTGTGTTTCATGAACGTCCAAGTTTTCCTACACTTTCTCAGTCATATGAACGTCCGAATCTCGGACCACCTTCGCAATCATATGGTACACCGAACAGGGAAATATTTTCACAATCATATGATTCAACTGTAAGGACACAGTCCCAGCCTTATAATTCTCCAAGCCAGATATTTGGCTCTCCCAACACTCGTAATAGACCTTCGCAATCATACAGCCCAGTCAATACTGGCATATCTTCTCAATCCTATAGGCATCCGTACTTAGGAACGCTTTCTTTATCGTACCGTCTCCCAAATGTAGGTCGACTGCCTGCAGAGTTATACAGTGCTAATAGTGCAGCACAGTCGTACAGATTTAGGACAAGAAATAGTATTTCGCAATCAAATCACTTTCCTGGTGGTGGCGGGCCTTCTCAGTCATCTAGCTTTTCAAGTGCTCACAATCCTAGGTCGTATAGTCCCCTGAGCAATGGCGCATTCTTTCAGCCCAGACGATCTCCAAGTGATAGAACAATCAATTCTTACTCTGCTACAAGCCAAACTGAGCTTCCAGTGACAGCACCAAAAGATCCATATGCTTACAGAAATAAAGGTTTATCAGAGAACAAGCTTAGCCTATCGTTTACATTGAAACCCAAACCAGTTTCAATTTTATATCCACTTCCAACAACTACATCCCCTGTTGTTGAAACTGCTCTAAGTAGTATCTATGATTCTAATTCTGTATCGAACCCGTTGAGTACATCATACAACGTTCAAATGCAAAGTTTAACTCAAACTCCGCACAGAGTAGCAAGCTCTTCTGCGTTGTCGTCTCCGCACCTTCTTGATTTTACTTCACCCAACTCAAACGTTGATGACACATCTGAATCGGAAAGTGGAGAAGCAGTAGAGTATAATCCTCCTAGAATAAAAAGTTCAGAAAGCATTTTCCCACAACATCGGGTACGGCGCAAACAACCCCAGTCGACAGGTTCTTCGCCCCCTTTGCATAATTTATTCCGATCTACGGCCTCATTCAGAGCTCACACAACAACTACGGTTTTCCCAAAGCGTAAATTCATTCCTACTGGAACAATCCTACCCGTATCGATCAGTCCTTTGTCACCGAACATACCATATTCTTACCTCCCAAGAACTAGACAATCACATGCTCCAAGATTTAACCCTCATTTCCCAGGATATTCAGCCTCAGTAGTTTCACCTAGCTCACCCTCAACAAACTTACCAAATACTTTGTCAGATCCATTTTTGAATGAATTTAGTCACCAAACAGCTCTTCGTACGTTAGGACACCCCGTTACAGTCATTCCTCATCTGTACACCGCTCCAATACAATCTCCAATTTCCACTCCATATTTCTCAAGTTCAGGTCTCACCAATTTTCCCTCCCTCGGTTTATACGCTCCGAGTAAAGAAGTCAATAACTCACCACCATCTGTTAACATAGTATATCCTGCAGTTTCTGCAGCGCCTCATCGTCTACGTCACCGAACAGTTGGGTCCCGAGCGATCACAACTCTTCGTGCGTCTATATCGCATTCCAGGAGGCGTAAACGAATTCGCAAGAAAACGCCTTCTAAAGTTACTTCAGCTGGAGGCCGATTATGGGAAAACGAGACGAATCATTCTTTAGCAGGCCGACTTGTATTGAAATCGAATAATAGGAAGAAAACTGATGCCTCATCCCATTCACCCCTGAAGGGGTCGGACTCTATCCACGATGGTTATACAACACCCCACAGCAACGATGAACCTCAATCCATCGAATCGACCACCAATATGCCCAATAACTCAGGAGAACGAAAAAGTTCGGTAAGGCTCTTTTAACATCGTATTATTTAACTTCTATTTCTTATGTATGTGTTCTGTTTCAGGATTAAATTTATATAACACCTTACGACATAAAAAATTTCATATGAACAATTCTTTGTTATTGAGGTTAGGTATTGCTTTTAAAACTCTAATTTTACTTTATTACAGGACTCATGGAAGTTATAAAAGTCACAGCTCTCCTCAGAATCTTTTCTGAAGAACACAGGATTGTATTTTTTGAAATACCTTCATGTTGTTCAATTAGGTGAACTTTAACCTTAATGATGATTGTAGACGAATTTAAAGTCTCTTGTTAAGAATGAAAAAATTATTGCAGCGAATACATAGACCCTTATAAAGAACTTAAGACCTAAAATTTCTCACTGCTCGCTACTATATGCACAGTGAAGTACAACATCTCTTAAAGCAACGTTTTGTATACACTGGTACGTTTATTCTTATCAATTTTTTACCACCCCAAATTTAAGCCTCGTTAATGTATGTATGATAAGTTGGAACTTTCCAGTCTAATGGAACTGTTTTATTTTCTGCTTATTTGAATGCTATCTGCACTGACATTTGTGCCTGATTTTGACCGCAGGACTGACGACCGAACGCTACAACGAGCGACGCAGACTCGGACGACCAACCTGAATAAGACATGAAACTTTGACTCTCATGAAGTGAGTTGTATTATCTTCAGTTAGAAATGTGAATGAATGAGCAAAAGAACTTATTGAAATCATTAACATCTGTCCGTCATATAATACTCAATCACAAACTTTCCAACCTACAGGCACGATCTTTATTTATATAATAGGAACTCTGTTAAAAATCGTTGTTATACAAGTGGTGGAGCAAAAGTCAATTCATTCTTTTAAAAATGCATAAGCCAAAACCTAATAAAGCCATAAAGTGTGTTGCATATGAAATTAAAAAGAAATTCTTACAGTTTTATCAAGTACCTAGTATGCTGATGCCAGTGGTGGGCATGCAACTGGAAAATAATTGCGGCACAGCTCCAACCACAAGTCACCAAAAATAATTGCGGTCGGAACCACAATTCGCAAATGCAACTAAGAGAGGCTACGATAAGTCACG
Source organism: Trinorchestia longiramus (assembly GCA_006783055.1). Classification (NCBI taxonomy): domain Eukaryota; kingdom Metazoa; phylum Arthropoda; class Malacostraca; order Amphipoda; family Talitridae; genus Trinorchestia; species Trinorchestia longiramus. Next base: position 79,449 of record VCRD01002103.1, read on the forward strand.
GGCTTTTAAATTGTTTTACACCTTATTAGGCTTAGATCCCATTTTTATCTCGTCGAAAATCCCGTTTTCCTATTTTTACTTTCAGTAGGATAGTATTGCTAATTACTTCATTAGGGAATGAAATATAAAAACTCTGTACATAGTTGTTCACGTTCATTTAAATGGTCTGGTTTACCATTAATTCCCTTTCAAAAATACAAGCATTTTTGAAGTGGTTGTCTGAAAGACGAGCACGTTTAGGTTTCAATGTGTCTTTACCTAATGAAAAAAAGCCTTCCGACTGCAGCACCTGAAGGAATGAAAGTATTGATCTTTATAGTATTAAACAACTATCCAACACTGGCTGATGCAAAGACTGTTTTCAACTCAAAAACAGTACTATGAGGTTTATTGATGTTATAAGAACACCAATGTTTTTTTCTCAGAACTGGAATCAGGTAGAAACATAAGACTTGTTTTAAAATACAAGTGCACTCATTGTAAATGAGTCACAGAGATGGCATCAAATCTAAAATCTACTGATGACGTCACTTAGGAGACACTCTATTTTTAACATTCTCGTAAAAAAATAATAATAATAATTTAAACGGATGTTTTAGGAACAGATTTTTTTATTTTACGTCACTTCTTCCAGCCGAACTACAAATTTCAGTACGTCGTCTCGGACACGGACTTAAACGTCAAATTTGGCCAGAGGGAAGCCCGGGGTAACGAGGGGGACAGAAAAGGGGAATATTTCGTGAAAATGGCGGACGGCAGAACACAAGTTGTGAGGTGAGCTGTGGCAGACGATGTGTTCGATATTACTTCGATAGACGATGTATGACTTGTATTCCAAATAATACAAGAATTTCATGAAGTTTTATGAAATTTTTTAAAATTAAATGGTATGAAAAATTTCTCACACTGACAACTCAAGTAAAGCGACTAGGTCAGTCTGGAATTACAGTAGCGAATTCCAGCTCGTATTACGGAGAGATATCATTCAACAAAATGAAGGCAGAAACACAAACATTGAAATCATACGAAATTTTAGAATATACTTCAATGAATTAATAATACTGCGTGCAGATAACCCGAAAGACAATTTCTGTAGGTATTCTATGAGCTTAAAACTTCGTTCATGTTTGTTTCGTGCATTTTACTCGTACATAAATAGAATTATATTACAGGTACAGCGCAGGTGAGGGTGGGTACAAGGCAGAGGTTACCTACATTGACCCATGACCAAACTTGGACATCGAAACTTCTATCTTTGTGCAATTATCTTCAAATTTTTATCGCATCGACTGGCTTTTCGCCTGACAGGGAGATATTATAATTACGAGCCGTCATTTGCATCAGAACAATGCTTGATTTTTAACTTTGTATGTGTTCGTTAAAATAGGACATGTTGGTGCAATGTTTTAACCGTAGGAATACTAATAGTAAGAACTTCAATACTTGGAAGAAACCTCTTTAGTCAGTTTATTATTGTATGATTATTTGAAAAATTCGAGGTTGTCAATAAAAGCGCAGGAAAATCTTTTCAAAATACGAAACTCTACGATAACGGGACGTATTCTTGATATTGGAGGTCATTTTGTGTTACTTGTATCTGTATAGTAATTGTAAAGCAGTTTGTATTTTTGGAGTCTAACTACAAACATTATAAGTAACGTACGCAGTGATCGTTAAGAATTCCCTCAAATTTATAATGGAATGAGTTAATAAGAAATAATAAGCGTAATTCACTGCAAGACTAAGAATAATTATGGAACTAAACTTGAAGAACGAATAAGAATACGTTCTGTTCCAGATGAAAATTGTTCTACCTGGTCGTGAATATTCTTTATACACGTCAGAACCATTTAGGTTCCGTCGTTTAAAAAATAGTTTTCAGCAAGATTGGATGCATTTGATGATCCTCATAGACATTTATAGAACACAGTTATGTGTGAAGTTGTTTGTTGTACTTACCCCACAGCTGTGTCTTTGATTATGTAATTACTTCTATAAAAAAATCATATATGACATTCAAAATTGTTTTATTAAACTTCGAATATGCCTATTGTTCGAAAATGTTATCATTAGAATCCTGACAGTATACAGCACCTGCTAATACACTGCAACGGTATTTATAAGCTAAGAAAACACATAGGCCAATGCATTTTTAGTGTAACGATCTTGCATGAGGGGCAAAGACGGAGTTGTGTGTAGCAACTCTGTCATAGAGACTCCGGCTCCAAATTTTTCCCCAAGGTTTACTGCCAAAGATTTTTCTCAAATTGGCATGGCTGCAAGACAGCCGAGATTTGAAGTTGAAGTTTCCCGTTTCCTAGCCGAGCTACTTCCACAGATAAGCAAATCTCGTTTGTCCAAAGCGACTGATTTTAAGACTCCAGAGATCCGATTTTACCTTTTAACCTGCCAGTGGGAACAGTTTCCTTGGGTTAGTGGCTAAACCTTGCGTAAAGGCAAAGAGTTAGACATAGTTGTCAGAAGCCATTCGAAACGGACTGGGAGCGGGTTCCCACTAATACTCTTCGGCATAAAAACCATAGGCACCAACTTATTACTACAGCCCTGTAGGATCAAACCACTAGTGTTGAGCATGCAGCTGGAAAATAATTGCGACCCAACCTTGAGTAGCCTTGAATGGCCAAGTTTACCATTTATTCCCTTCAAACACACAGGCATTTTCGAAGTGGCTATCTGAAAGACTAGCACGTTTAGGTCTCAATACAGTAGAGTTCCTGATAACCGGACACCTGACAACTGGTCTAACATGAATACTGGACACCTGACAACCGGACTAACATGACAACCGGATATGCAATGAATATTATTAGCATTGTTTACCATGTTTTCAATGAAACCGTTTTCAATTTGTTTTCTTATTTTCAGAATTTGTTATGTAATTTCATTTCATAAAGCCCATGATGTGTGAAGCTAGTGCATTCGTTTCTGGAACAAAGAGAAAAAGAAAATGTTTAACGTTAACACGTTGACTCCGAAGTGGTACGTATGTGTACCACTTAGGTTAGGTTCTGTAATTTTTTCAGACCCTTCTAGTGACTATGCGTACAAAGTAAAGTTTTACACCAATCAGGCAATCGGAGGCAACGTGTTATATGTAAAACATGAGATGGTAGATAAAAAGGAGAATGGCTCAAGGGCAAGTGATTTAATGGAAATGTATAACATTGGAAGATCAATTTTATATGATGTACTTAGTTCGAAAAATACAATTTCTCAACGAGCTCAGTTACAAAGCAGCAAAAGAAGCAGCGATAAAAAGCTTTTTCGCCAGCCATCTTCTGTGATTTTGGACGAAAATCTCCACGAGTGGTTTGTTGCAAAGCGCCCCGAAGGCATGGCAGTCTCCGGGCCCATGATTATGGTTAAAGCTAAACAACGGAATGAAGATTTAAAAGTAAACTTAAGCTGTAAATTTAGTGTTTGTTGCCTACGATCTTTCAATGAGCGTTACGGAATAAGGGAGCTAAACATCACTGGAGAAAGAAAATCTGTTAACCCTGAAGCTGCTGTTCAATTTCGAGCGTCTTTTCAACCAATTCTATCGGAACATGAACTTACAGCGGGTGAAATGTATAATGCCGATGAGACAGGGATCAACTGGAAGTGCTTACTAACTAAAAAATTAGCACATTGTGGCGAAAAACAAGCTACAGGCTTCAAGCATAATAAGGAGCGTTTAACTGTTCTTGTGTGTGGGAACGCATTGGGTAAACACAAATTAAAACTTCAAGTGATAGGAAAATCTGCTCGTCCTTGGGAATTTAAAAATGTAATCTACTTACCGGTAATTTACAGAAATCAGAAAAATGCATGGATGAGCAAAGACATCTTCAAAGATTGGTTCTTTAACAGTTTTGTTCCGTCAATACGCGAGAACTTCGAAAAATGTGGAAAATCAAAAAACACGAAATGTTTGTTGCTTCTTGATAATTGTGCAATTCATCCATCTGAGAGTGTTTTAGTTTCAGACTGTGGGAACATTTATGTGTGATATTTCCTACCAAACGTTACTTCACTTATACAGCTAATGGAACAAGGGGTCATGATGAATCTCAAATGTCATTACAAGACCAATTTCATGTTGCAGATGATGCATTAAAATGTCAAGCCAGTAGAATTTCAATAAACCTTCACTATCAAAGATGCAGTTTATTGGCTTCAAAAAGCTTGAGATGCTGTAAAAGTCACAACTGTTTGTAGAGCATAGCATCGTTTATGGTCTCAGCAAGATGCCGAAAATGAAATTGAAATGAGTGGAATTCCCAAGACTTCAAATTCCGTGGTAATAGAGCTAGGAATTCTTTCACTGAAAGAAATGTGCAGACTTGCTTTGGATGATGATCCTTTACATAACCTAGATGATTATGATTTACAAAGCTGGATTGAAGCAGACCCAAATAATAACCAACTGGATTTCACAGATCATCAAACCGAAGCGAATCTTCGTAATGATAAAGGTAATTCATGCTGTCCCAGCAGCGAAGCAGACGAACATGCTGAAGAAATTTCCTGAGAATCCGTTAAGAATGCCATTGAATATGTGATCCAATTCATGGAAAGGAAACCTATTTTTTACAGTGAAGATTCTATGCCAGCACGACAGCTACAACAATGCCTTGCAACCAAAAAGTTAGAAGAAATAAAACGGAAAGAAATGAGGAAGAAGGTAAAGGAGGTAATGAACGATAATACAGAAGAATAATAACAAATAACGGGACATTACTTACAATAAATTGAACCTCAAATTTGTTACAATCGTAGAAGCATTAATTTAATATGCTTTATTCCTTGGTTTAACCTAACCACAAACATGTTTCGTTTTTTAATGTGAACATGCAATTCTTGCAAATGTTCCTATATTTGTAAAGTTCCTACAAAAATTACCTGCAATAAAGTAATTTACGTTTCAATAAATTTTTAATTTTCCTATCTTCATGCGGATGACATGACAACCGGCATAACTTGACTTCTGGACATGTATGAATCCGGTTGTCAGTAACTCTACTGTATTTTTTTACTTAATGAAAAAAGCCTTTCAGCTGCAGCACTTGAGGAAATGGAAGTATTGAACTTTATGAAGCACGAAATAAAGTTACCGTTGGGAAACATAGTTGAATGCTTGGATCAATTAATGATAGGCTCTTTCAATTATTCCTTTATTTCACTGGAAGTATCTTTTTTCATGTTGGTGCATTCATAATTTTTGGAAATAGAGCAGAAGAGAACCTCATCTATCAGTTTCTGTGCTGTTGCTCTTGGAAGAAAAAAAAAACAATCTTCTATCGAAATTTTCAATTTCGATAGGATTAATGTAGTTTCCGAACTACTGTATTCATACAGAGAACTAGGGATAAGTAGAAAAAGAACCTATATAGTGAGAGTCGGATGGAAAGGAGAGAGATTGAAGAGGCATTAGTATTGGGATAATTGATTTTTAAAGGGTCTCAGCGCCGTCGCGTTCTGAAGTTCCATCCGGTCCCAAACCGCCCAATTGTCCGAATTGCACTTGTTCAGACTACAAGTTTCGCTGCAGTGTGAAGCGGAGTCGGCGGGCTGCGTGCTGTGGTGGAAGTTGTTCCTGCTCCATCGTCGGCAGACGTGACGTTCTACTTCTTCCTTGCTTTCCTCTGCCAATATTTTGTGTTTTTTTGAATAGAATTTTTTTCATTTTGTTTTGTTGTGCAATCTAGCACCAATTGTCTGATGCGTACTCTATATTTTAACTGGTCTATCCAGACCTCTAAATAAATAACTTAAAATTAGACTGTTGTCTAACTTTAAATTAAAACTACTTAAATACGAGTGAATTCGTCTAATAATGAGGGGTCTGAAAAGACTCTCAACTCAGAATTCTACTCTTTAAATTAAAATTACTTAAATGCGAGTGAATTCGTCTAATAATGGTCTGAAAAGACCCTCAACTCAAAATTCTACTCTGTAAATTAAAATTTCCTCTTCCTTCCTAAACTTAAAACTACTACTATTCTTTACTATCTATGTGGAGTACGCTTCTTTAACTATTTTCAACTATCTCTAAATTCTAACACGCCTAGCAGTTTCCGATGGAAACACTGAAAGAGCACGTATCTCTTAGGTTTGTATCAAGCATTCGAAAGTTAACTGAAACATCACCATACTGAAATTCTTCTTGCTAAGTCGATCATTACAGAGTAATTGATTCGTTAATTTTCAACAGTACAAATACATTCGGGGTTGCTAACAGCTTTGGGACAGCAACGGGCGAACTCTTTCCAGTACACGAGTCCTCGCTGTCAATGGTAGGTTGCTTGCCTACAGTTAGGTCCCTGAACTACATTTGGTATTAATATCAACATTTACCCGGCATTCTGTAAAATTTCACAAGAATCTATTATTTAGCGGCAGGAAGAAGTGGGAGCCCAAGATCGTGCGTCTGCAGTCTTGGAGCACGGATCATCGGTGCCCTTTACCACTGGTGTTCTGCGTACGCTACCTAAGATTAAGATTGAGCGCGGTTCGGATGGTGAGAGCTGACATTCCGGCTCTAGACCCCAGGGACCGACGGACTCGAGCGTGGGGGTGCTGAGACTAACCGTTCTCTCCAGCTGTGTACTTATGTTCTGGCTCTCTATGACCTCAATTAAACGTCACCTTAATTGCTTGAACAGACGCTAGGTTTATTGGAGGGACGGCTTAAAACCCTAACCATTTTTTTTGTTGACGGTCAAGTCGTCAAAATTAGATAATTAAATTACTTAAATGTAAAAATATTAAATTGCTTCTTGATTTAAAGTAAATAAATAAGAGTAAATAACCTTGACTTTTACCCATGAAGTGTCGTGAAACTTTGTGGCGTGGAAAATTCGCGACACTTTATTTCCAATCAAGTACATAGACATTTAGTACATTGGTTTTTCAAATTCTTAAGGTTAACATTCTTAGAGTAAGGGTGATGGTGAGCTCCGTGCGACGATCCTGGGATCTGTCCATGGGTGGGGAGTTGGGGGCTTACCGATAACTACGAGCTCACTGCGTGAAACGAGAAACGGCTCGTATTCATTGCCGGGTTTCGAACCCGCAGTCTTTCTGCACAAGCAGAGACCCGATACAGAACACGGGCCTCAGATCACTCGACTACGGTGGCTGTAACTTTACTAAGACAAGGTAGCTATACTCTTGATTTCTTAAACCATTAATTTTCTTTGTTTGGTTGACTTCAAAATGTTAATTCAAGTCATTAATTTTTGTTTATTATTTTATAAATATTTTTTCAACGTAACTTTTCAAAGTTGCGGTTGAGACTTGCGGTGAAATTTGCACAAAATAATTGTGCTGCAACCCAATTTGCAACTCTCAAAAATTAGTTGCGACGCAACAGCAACCAAAAAAGTTTCGATCGCCATTGCGGTACAACTCCCCAGTAAAGTTTGGTAGAGCTAGAAGATTTTAGCAACCAACTTTAACAGAAGCCTAATCTATCTGCCCGTGTGACCTGACTCAAGGAGAATAAAAGAACTCATGACAGGAACTCACCATTGTCTTTTGTAAAGGTTGGCACGAGAAATGGCCTGGGATCTTGGGTGGCAGATGATCCCCTATTCTGCACGCGACGCAAAGTGATGAGTACTGACACAAGGACCCGTAAACCTAGTCATCTGTTCATTTGCAATTCCCAGACTATGTCAGGATGAACTGCAGAACACAGCACTAGTGAAGGATTACCAGCAACCAGCTTACTATTCAGTCAAGTTTTGATTTCAACATTCTGTGAGAAATCCTCACAAGGCTTCTGGGAGAGGTTGGAGAGCTGCTTCGCTTTACGAACTATAACTCCTACGATGGCAGGTGTATTCGGGAGCCACGGCGTACGGAGTTGGGCAATGGGCAGTTCCGATGAGACTCGCGCCGCGTTACCTGCTTTCGTCTCTCACTATATCTACAGTGTTTTTGACATTCGAACAAACTTACCTTCAATCGTCCAAGCATTACGTTCCCGTCTGGATTAAGCAGAAATCTGTACTTAAAAACTTTCTACAATTTTGTGTGCCTTTATTAAATATTATCTTAAGTGCGAACTAATTTTCCTTTAGTTCTTGTTGCTTCTTAAAATTGTTCATTTTCTTGGCCGGACTACTACTATGATGAAGTAATAGTACTACTCTTGAAATACTTACTATATTTGAATTTTCTAGAAGTGATTGTCTCGGCGCCTCGATTTATTAGGAAGACTGCTCGTCTAAATTCTGGTTTCCTATACTGTCCCAAAGAGAGCAGCTTCCCTTATAACGTTCCTCGTGAACCTGATCTTGGCTTACCTTACCTTAACACGTTGCCTCCGATTGCCTGGTTGGTGTAAAACTTCACTTTGTTCGCATAGTCACTAGAAGGATCTGAAAAAATTACAGAACCTAACCTCAGTAGTACACATACGTACCACTTCGGAGTCAACGTGTTAAATAAGTTCGGTCCTCTCAGAACTAATTTCTGTTTACATTTCTCTAAAAATTCCAGACAAAAGTTATCGTACACTAGATGCCACTATAAATTCAAGTACGAATTGTTAGATTGTCTTGAGTTATTTGTCTTTTATCGCAAACTAACCGGCCTGAACTTCTATAAAACTTGTATTTTCTTCAGCATTCCATACCGCTCCGAGGCCTTGCAGCGTCGGTCGGGGTTTTCAGCCAGGTTTTTTGTCGCTGCCATAGCGATCTGGCCAAATTTAGAGGACCTAGGGCTGGTCGGTACCGGCAGCATCTTGCGCAGTGGCGTCACCGTTCTTTTAGGGCATTGGTTCCCAACCTGGGGGTAAATTACCCCCTGGGGGTAATTTAGCAATTTTTCGGGGGTAATGGAGGGGTGACAGAAAAATGTTAAGAATTCTGAAAATCAAGAAAGCATTGCGGTACCTTGTAGTAGGGTTTATGTTAACTTAGTCTTAGTATTTTAAGTTGTAAAGTAAACCTACTATAAGTAACAAAGCTAAACCAAATAACAATAAATAAAAAAACTAGTATATATATGTATATATATATATACAGTATTAGAAAAGAAATATATAGCTGTGTGGTAACCGAAAAGTATTTTCACATGTATGCTTCAGGACACGTCACTCAGTAACCCCGATGACTCATCAAGTCCAGTACGCGTCACTCACTGCCCGAGTCTGCCTATATTTCACACTACCAGTTTCTCTGTGAGCATCAGCCGAGGTAGACATAAGCTGTAGACCCACTGTTACTGTGAGTTTGTGTCATTAATTTTGTATATAATGTATGCGTGGTTCATATGTTTTCAATGGTTTTGCTAGCATTAGCGGAGTATGCGAGGCTGCGTACGTTCACAGTAGTCTCGCGCTACAAGATGCTCTTGTGCTGACAAGCATGATACATGCAGCCTGGCGAATGTATGCGTGTGTGCTTGAATCAGTAAACTTGTGTTAGCTGCCATGCGAGAAATTATGTACCTCGCGTTTTGCAGTGTATTCACGGATATTGTGTTGAATAGGTGTTCCGTTGAGTTTTTCAGTAGTGGTGTACTGAGGTTTTGGTGTTGCGGATTTGGCTTGTGATATTCGAGTTGTGCATTGAAGTGTAATTTAGTGTTTTAGTGTAACTGTGTATTCGAGTGTGTGAGTGCAGAATTTTTTTTATTATTTTTAACAGTTACATCATTCCTATGCTGAATAAGCTCTTCTAATGTTATCTAGAATTCCATGAAAAACTAAATAATAAGTTCTCAGTGTTCGCACTTTTTATGCATTTTTTCTTCTTCTGAAGATTGAACAATAAAATGTCCAAAAAGCGAACCTACTCTGACGCCTTTCTTCGCTATGGCTTTGTGAATTTACCATCCGGTGGAGAGGATCGGTCACAATGTGTGATATGTCACAAAGTGTTGAAAAATGAAAGCCTGAAGCCATCAAAACTCAACTCACCTCCAGAAGTGCCATCCAAATCTTCAAAATGAGGATCAGGCTTATTTTCAGCGCCAGGCTGTAGCACTGAAGAATATCCAGTTCGGTTCATCTGGAATTCAAGCCCAAAAGCTTCAAGCTGTAGTGGAAGCATCCTACTTTGTTGCATATAAAGTTGCCGAACAACAGAAATGCTACACCATTGCAGAGAATCTGATTATGCCTTGTGCATACGAGATGGTAAGCAAGGTATGTGGGGAGGATCAAGCGAAGAAACTGAGTGTCATATCTCTATCAAACAACACCATCCACAGACGAATCGATGACATGGCATCAGATATCTTGTCCCAAGTTATAACAGAGATCAAAGAAAGCTCATTTAGCAAATTCTCCTTGCAATTTGATGAATCGTGTGACGTAGCCAGTTGTGCTGTTCTCCTTGGGTTCGTCCGTTACACCCACCAGGACAGGATCAAAGAAGAGTTCCTATTTTGCGAGAATCTGCTGACAACCACGAAGGGAGAAGATGTCTTCAATATCAACAGTTTCTCTACCAAGAATGGATTGGATTGGAACAGCGTTCAACAGGTAGGGAGCGATGTTTATATAAAGTCTAAATTAGTATAAATACAATGAATTACATGGCATATAGTCATATACAGTTTTATTTATTGTACAAGTAACCTTAGTGTAGCTAATATTTTGTGCATGATTAACACAAAAAACATCGTGCGTCGTACTGAAAAACTAAAGTACCAAAATAATTAAATTAATACCATATAATTATAACGCAAAAGATAAGTAACAATGACTAACTGACGCAATCTATAATATTTTTTTCTTTTTAATCCAGGTCTCCGTCGATGGAGCACCAGCGATGATGGGTGGTCATCGTGGATTACGGGGCCTCATACAAGCTGTCAATCCAGAAATTTCTGTAGATCATTACATCATTCATCGGTACTCTCTTGGATCGAAAAGCCTGCCTGGTAATCTGAAGTTAGTGTTTGAAGATGTGTTGAAAATCGTCAACTTCATCAAGTCCAGGGATGTGAATTCGCGCATATTCAAGGAGCTGTGCAAGGAAATGGGAGAAAGGTATGAAGTTCTGCTCTACCACACCGATGTTTGCTGGTTGTCACGAGGCAAGGTTATACATCGTGTCATTGAGCTCCGAAAGGCTATTCAAGAATTCCTGGAACAAAAAGGATCTCCTTTTGCTACCAAGTTCACTGATAAGGAGTGGCTTGCTCGACTTTGTTACTTGGCTGACATATTTGCGGAGCTGAACAGTGGTAATCTGCAACTCCAGGGCCGAAACACGACTGTCATTGATGCCCATCACACTGTGGCTGCATTTCTGGGGAAACTGAGACTCTGGATTCGGCGCTTGGAGGAAGGAGTGATCGCCCAGTTCCCCACCCTAGACCAGTTTATTGAGGAGAATAGTCATGATACTGGATCTCTTCTACAGACCATCAACAAAGAGATGAGCGACCATTTGAAGGGGCTTGAAACAAGCATGCATCACTACTTTCCAGAGAGTGACCAAGAAACAGCCAGTCTTCAGTGGATCATTCATCCCTTCTCTGTACCTGATGAGGCCATTCATGATGATGATTTCCCTGCAAAGGAGGAGTGGATCACAATGCGAGCCAATGAAGCCTTGAAAATCGAATTGCAAAACCAAAATGCAGATTCCTTTTGGATTTCACGACTAGCCGACTCGCCAACTCTGTCCAAGAGAGCCTTGAAGTTGTTGGTATCATTCTCAACAACGTATCTGTGTGAGAAGGGGTTTTCAACTGTGCTGGGCATGAAAACAAAAAAAGAGGACTCGTTTGAATGTTGCAAACGATGCCAGGCTGGCACTTTCAACCACGAAGCCAATTCCTCAACTAGCTTCAAATATGCAACTCCAACCATCTCACTGATGCTCTTGACATCTTTGGTAAGTCATTAGAGATGCAAAATGTAGTAATACAATAAATAAAAGAAATTATCTCTTGTGTTTTAGTTTAGCCATATATATCAATGTTGACAATTTTGTGAAAGGGGTAACATGCTTAATGTGGCATGCTAAATTGGGTAACAAGCTGAAAAAGGTTGGGAACCACTGTTTTAGGGGGTTTACCTCGGTCTGTCAGCGCACTGTTCAACTTAGTATCTGATTCTCCGTGACTGCGTTGCCGGGGTTCTGGAGACCGACCTCTCCCTCGATGAGAAGTTCTGTTAAAAAGTTCCCTAGGCCTGAGGAGTGTTGGCGGATGTTCCGACCGCCCTGCATGATCTGAACAGTGCCGGGGTGCTGCTTCTACCGAGCTGCTAGTGTTGTTTCCGCTGCTACCATTGTCTTCGCTTGCTTTAGCACGGCGCGATTTATTCGGAACTTTTAATCTCAACCTATCGACCAATTATAAATAGATTTTAATGTTACCTCTTGAATAAAATTATACCTTGGACCCTCTAATGTTAGTCGTTACATTGTTCGTTTATTGTTAAAATCTTTAGAGCTCCAGAGAACCACGGTATCCAGTATGTACGTACTTAAACTGTTCCGAAATGATAACTATTTCTTTGTTGTGAGATTTTTACCTTACCTTCGGAATTGTGTAGCCGATTATTTCTTACACAAATTAGTGCTGAATTTATGTTGCTGGTGAATTCCATTCAGTTTCGTCGGCGGCTTCGTTGAATTACTTTTAGAGTTTGCAATAATTTCCTCTATTTTCCTTGCCATTTAAGGGGTTTTTATTGCTACTGCTGGGCATGTGCGAAGGTCTACTGATCTTTCCGAAACTGTCCCAAACTCGGACGTGGTTGGTTCTGAAACGAAGATAGTTCTATCGCACAAAAGAGGGGCATCTTCAAGCGTAATATCACGTTAACACGTTAACTCCGAAGTGGTACGTATGTGTACCACTTAGGTTAGGTTCTGTAATTTTTTCAGATACTTCCAGTGACTATGCGTACAAAGTGAAGTTTTACACCAATCAGGCAATCGAAGGCAACGTCTTAAGTATTAAGAAAGCCATGGAAGCTATCGCGTGTGATGCTACCTCGGAGGTTAGCGTTCATTGTGATCTAATTCAGAGGAACTTGCTTCAGGTGAGCGATTGTGATGAAGCTCTTACTGCTCAGATGATGGAGGAAAAGGTGTCGGAAGAATCTGTCAATTTGGAAGTTGATGCTCAGCTCGCTTATAGCTCTGATGTAGAGATTACTCCGATTTACTGCAGCCAAACGCTGCTTCTGGCACTCCGTCCCTTGAAAGCGAGTCGGTCAGATGTTCGCCTCCCTATAAAATTGGACCCTTTCAAGGGAAATTCTCAATGGTTTGAAGTTTGATAGTTTCATGGTATCGTTTAACAATGCTGTGGGTCGGAGATCTGGTTTGTGTGGCTCGGCTAAATTCATTTATTTGAAGAGGCAGGCAGGATATGCAGCAAAATTGGTGGAGCAGTTGCTTGTTAATGATGAGAATTGATGTAGCGTTGTTTGTTGCGGCACGTTTCTTAATGAGAATAAATTGGTCTACAAGCTCTGTATGAAGCTGGTTAAGCTAATATGCGAATAAGAGATTTTGTGGAAATTAAGGTTTACCTTGGTGACGTTAGAAGTTTGTTAGCAGATCTTAAAGTTTACGCGCTTGATATTTTGAACGAGAAAACTAGTAGTAAATTGTTCGGTCATATAATTTTCTCAAAGTTATCCATGATCTTCAGACAGGAAATTGTTCGCAAATTGAATAATAACTATCCTACTCTTTGGGTCATTTTTGACAATTACGTGGAAGTAATTGCTACCTTGAACTTTAGGGTGACAGCCGACTAGTCTAAAAGTAGACTTCCTTTCGGAAAAACTGTTCCAACTACATAAACTCTCGGAAGTTCCTGTGTTTGCGAATTCGGTAATGGCTTCTCCAGAACGTAGAGTTTGCAAGTTTTGCCTGAGCCAGGGTCAGAGTGACCAATTGTTCTGTTTATCCCAATTGTGCCAGTAGAAAGGATAAGTGTATCGAATTGAACCTTTGCAGCAATTGCATTAGCTCTAAGCACAATGCCAGCGATTGTTCAGCTAGGTTGAACTACGAATGCAAGTTTTGTCGGCACAAGTCTCGTGTGGCTGTTCTTTGCAGTGGTGCTAAGGAAACTTCTAGGAGTTTGAATACCAATTATTGCCTGAACTTCGTGTCAGATATAAGATCTGGTTATATACTACCAACCATTACGTTGCCTGTTAGTCAGGGAATTCCTGTTGCCCAGGTCAGATTTTTGTTGGACACTGGTTCGCAGCGTTCGTATGTCTCCGGAGAAGTATTGGATCGTATTTGTTTTACGGGAGATCTAAGGCTCCAAATTTTCTGTAAATTCCTTTTTTTAGAAAAGGGTATTAGAGAGTTGGCGGAATCGAGTTTGGATGTAAATCTAATTTATGGTAAAAAACCCGTGCAGGCTCCTGTTTTGGTTGATGAAAAGTTTCAAATGTCATTTGAGATAAATAGTTTGCAGCGTGCTGTGACAAATGTTTCAATGTGTGGATAGTTGGCCGACACCTCCTTTTGGAATAATGTAGACAAAGTTGTTTAGGAGGGCATATTGGTAGCGGACTCGATTCAATATTTGCCAGATCTCAAATTGGTGCAATGTCTAAAGGGATCCGCATTTTCATGGTGTGGTCAGTTGATACCCCTGGGAAATAGAGAACATTTTTTGGATCGGGGGCAGGCTGCTGACATGTATCATAAATTACGCGAGGCTAAATCTGCCTGCAATTCGGCTGTTAATTTTATATTGAAACCACTCATTTCTGATTCAGATCCGGTTGGTGGGGTGTTATCGAAAGCTGAAGTAGAGGCGAATTTAGAAAACATCTTTAAATTAGAATCAATTGGGATTTCTGAGAACGAATTTTCGAACTCTGATCAAGAGAAAATTAATAAATTTGGTGCTGGTATAAAATTAAAAGATGGCTAATATCATGTGAAATTAGTGTGGAATGATAATTTGGAAGAGGCTAATAATAACTTTCCCATTGCTCGGGCTGTCTTGGGTAAGATAGTGGAACGCTTGAAGGAGTTGTACGATTCATATGACGCTGTCTTCCAACAGCAATTGGAAGATGGAATTCTAGATCAAGTGCCTTTGTGCTCAAATCAACGTAGGATTTATGGCCTTTCATGTCAAGCTGGGAGACCAATTAACCAAAATGTATGTGCTCCTTTCCACCTGTTTAAGTGTGCATTTAATTCATTGAGAATTAGAGCAGGACATAAGCGCAGAAATAAGTTTCCTTCAAATAAGTTTCTACTAATTATAATCCGATGGACCTTCTAACGAGAGGATTGACTGTCTAAGAGCTTGAAAAAAGGTTGGAATTCTGGACACAAGGCCCAGATTTTTTGAGACCCCGTGCAGTGGCCTGTTGATGCTTTGGGTTGCATTTCGCAGCCTAATCTTGCCTTGGTTACCTGTTCTGTTGCGACAGAAGTAATAGAAGGGACCCAGCCAATCTTCCAGTGAACAAATTTTCCAGTTTAGAGAAATTAATGAGTCACGACGAGGATTTTTCGGTGTTTTACTTCACTAGACGCCCAAGATTTTCTCAATTGGACTGCGCTAGAGCAGCTAGAGTGTATTGAGCTAGATTTGAGCAAAAGAAGCATTTTCCTGCTGAATACTCTTTCCTGGCAGGAGGTGGCATAGCTAACTATGTCCCACCGCTGGTAAGAAACCTGCATTTGTTTCTGGATAATGGCCTCATACGCTCACGTGGTAGGTTAAATAAATGTAAGCATATTTCCTTTGATGTGGCAAATCTTATTTTACTGTCTAGAGATAGTTTTTTACAAAATTAGTAATTACCAATTGTCATAGAAAATGCAGTCATTTGGGGTTGGCATCTACACTCAATGCCCTGCGAAATTTTGGATTCTGGTTACCTAAAGCTAGACCAGTAATTAAAAATACTTTGAACGAATGCATAGTCTGTAAAAAGATTAACGATCGTGCGTTTAAATATCCTAAACCCACTGATCTTCCAGGAAATCGTGTTAATTTTGTTAGCCCTTTTCAAACTGTTGGCATTGATTTTACTAGAGCCTTTCATGTCAAGCTGGGAGACCAATTAACCAAAATGTATGTGCTCCTTTTCACCTGTTTAAGTGTGCATTTAATTCATTGAGAATTAGAGCAGGACATAAGCGCAGATGCGTTCATGACAGCTTTTGTTCGTTTTTTTTCTTACCGATATGGAATGGCAAGTGTAATATACAGCGACAATGCACCTTCTTTTACGCAGGGAGCAGAGTTGATTTCTCGTTCTCCTTTGGATAGTGTCTTTAATGAGCACTTGATGAGAAATAATGCTCGGCACATTAAAATTCCTCTCTACAGCGCTTGGTTTGGTGCCACTTGGGAGCGTATGGTGGGGTTCGTGAACCGATGCTTGTTCAAAGCAATCGGCCGGGCTAAAATAAAGTATTTTGCCTTGTTCACTTTGCTGTCAGATATACAAGAAGCCATAAATAATAGACCTCTCACAGAGATTGCACTGACCGTGATCATGAAGTTATAGCTATCAACTCTTTTCTTAAATTTACCGCTTCTACTAATTTAACCTTTATGATGAATCCTGGTAGCGAAATGATGCAGCCTTCTCGTAATAATTTGGTGCGCAATTTGGAGCTTCGGCAGTAAACTTTCAAAAAGTTTTTAAAGACCTTTTCTTTCAGATTACTTGCTCTCTTTTAAAGAGCGACATTTGCCTCTTTACCAGCCTAGTTGGGAGGATAGGATTAAACTTAATGAAGTGTTACTGATTATCTCTCCAATAGTCCAGGCTCTTTTGGTCCTTGGGAAAGGTAGTGCGGTTGTATACGAAAGCTGATGGTCGAACACGTGCTGGGCTGCTAATGTAGGCCGACGGATCTCGTGGTGACTAGAGTTTCTTTATTATATCCATTAGAACTGCTGGCTGATGGTGTTAAAACTCCAACTTAATACTGCTAACGAAATGTTCCTTGTGCCGCATCCCTTTAAAGGTTATGAAATTACAAGTATTAAAATAGTACTAAACTTCGAGTAATCTTTTCCAACTCCTTACAATTAAAACATGCATATTTAGTGCACATTATTGCAATAATATTTATATTAAGTAACGTTAGCCAGAGATTATTACCAATCGAAAATTTTCTGGCAACATTTTCACGCTCGTTATCAAGGAGTAGTTCTCCCAGGAAAGCGACTCGTGAACATCAACATGAGACGTTAGGTTAGAATTCCCTGAAATTGGGGAACCGTCTGCCACCCACTCACTGCACTCTCGCTGTGCACTCGCCCACTTTCTGTACTCGCTGTACAAGCCACGCTCTGCACTTACTGTACTCGCTGTACTCGTGCTAGTCTCAAGCCACAGTCGCTATAGCTCTGGACTGGCCATTCATCCCTGAAGCTGGACTGGCCTAATCATCCTCTGGAAGATCTGGACTGGCTCAATCATCCCAAGATATTCCAAGCCATTTCTCGTGCCAACTTCCTTAAATACCAAGCTGAGTTCCTATCATGAGTTCTTTTATTCTCCTTGAGTACGGTCACACGGGCAGATAGATTAGGTTTTGTTAAAGTTGGTTGATAAAAATTACCAACAACAACAAAAACTTTACATTGGTGACCCCAGAGTGACCAAATTTTTTAAAGAAATCTGCCTGTGCCCTGCTTGAGGTTAATTTGAGAACTTGTGCAATTCTTAACTGTGTAAGGGTAGATTTGCATGAGTAGTACTTGGATAGAGATTTCAGTAGGCATTTCATAATTTTGTCAAGTGGTTAATCATTTCTCTTACAGTGAGTGGGTGGTAGAATAATATTTTTTGCTGCTTCAGGGAAAATAATTCTTCCTTCAACCCTCTATAAGAAAAAAAAATTTCACTATCATCAATTTAATTACTAAACAACTTAGCCAAATTTTTAAGATAGAGCACTACTCAATTGTACCCAATGTGCCATCTCAGCCTAATGCTAAACCTCCTCTCAATGTACTAGTTGCAAATATTTTGCTTAATGGATTGAGAGCCATTTATTACCAGCATCCTCAACCCTATATTATACCTACTATTTCAAGTAAATGAACGGATATTGGAATAATAATCTGAAACTGCTACTGGGACGACTATAGTTGGCTTTAAATTTAAAAACCGTTATCCGTTCCTTAAGGCTTGCAACTAAACATTTCATGGTCATTTTTCGTAGCTGCCGTAATCAATCTATTATAGAGAAGCTAATTACCATGTTATAACACATTCAAAGATCTATCGAACACTGTGTTTGATTGCTGACATTGTGATAGGGCATCTATGTGCACAGACGTCAAGGTTTACGTGCAACTTTACTACGATTGTCAGGCTGATATATAGTCATTTAAAATCGTGCAAACTACAGACTTACTTCCTCAATGGACACAAAATTCGACTCAGTGCATCTCAACTTTGTGAGTTCATTGTCTCTATCGCGAGGACAACTTATACGCTCACTCTTATTCCTAGCTCTATACGCTGAGTCGCTGTCCATCCCCATTCCCTCAAATACTGTAGTACGTGCCTTTGTCTGCTCTTGGATAACCCGGATAACACATTCAGTTATGCACCACACGTGACCGTGTCGCTCAATTTACTTCTTAACTCTCTAACATCGCTACTTTTTTAGGATGTTCAAATATTAGCTCAACTGCTCTTCAGTTACGGTCATACGGCGCTATCGATCGGGCTCACGAGACTGAAAAGTGTGCCCCTATTATTCCTCGATAGCCGTCAGTGTCAACTTGATAGATCTCCTACGGTATAGTTAAGCGCCGCATAGTAACCCTACATATTTTTTCCGTTACCGATGTTACGTAACGGATAGATCTTTCGATCTCGAACAAGGGAGGTAATGTAGCATGACCTGCTATCCCTTTAAAGGTTATGAAATTACAAGTATTAATACTTACACGTATTACTTACAAGTATTAATACTGTAATAATATTTATATTAAGTAACGTTAGCCAGAGAGTATTACCAATCGAAACTTTTTCTGGCAACATTTTCACGCTCGTTATCAAGGAGTAGCTCTCCCAGAAAAGCGACTCGTGAACATCAACATGCGATGTTAGGTTAGAATTCCCTGAAATTGGGGAACCGTCAGCCACCCACTCACTGCACTCTCGCTGTGCACTCACCCACTTTCTGTACTCGATGTGCAAACCACGCTCTGCACTTACTGTACTCACTGTACTCATGCTAGTCTCAAGCCACGATCGCTATAGCTCTGGACTGGCCATTCATCCCTGAAGCTGGATTGGCCTAATCAGCCTCTGGAAGCTCTGGACTGGCTCAATCATCCCAAGATATCCCGAGCTATTTCTCGTGCCAACTTCCTTAAATACCAAGCTGAGTTCCTGTCATGAGTTCTTTTATTCTCTTTGAGTACGGTCACACGGACAGATAGATTAGGTTTTGTTAAAGTTGGTTAATAAAAATTACCAACAACAATAAAAACTTTACAGCTCCCTGTCCGGGATTTAGGCGTGTCCCGTAGGATAAATGATGAGGTCGTTGGAAGTTGAGTTTATTGAAGCCGTGATCTGAGAACAAATCACAAATTAAGCTTACAGAACTAATTATTTAACTTAAAATTAAAATACTACTTGAGATAATACTGGCATCCGAGATGGCACGCATGATTGTCTTGTCAATATGCTT
Source organism: Trinorchestia longiramus (assembly GCA_006783055.1). Taxonomy (NCBI): domain Eukaryota; kingdom Metazoa; phylum Arthropoda; class Malacostraca; order Amphipoda; family Talitridae; genus Trinorchestia; species Trinorchestia longiramus. Next base: position 99,101 of record VCRD01002103.1, read on the forward strand.
ACACTAGAATACAGTTCAAACACAATACTGGCCATTGAGGCTGACTGAATACACTGACAGATACACTGAACTAGAGTAATGGCATTAATCTCACAGTTGCAGCTCAAGTAACAAGTTGCTGCCACATGTACACACAAATATAATTTCCTTTTGAAACAGTACTAACATGAAGATAATTCCATTAGAAAGGGAAGCATATAATTGAAGGTTCAGGTATAAATGACTTAAGGTTTACCAACCTCAGTGTTAAAGAAAAAATATCTTATACATCACAGTTAGAAAATGTTTCAGAGCCTTTGCACAAGAGGGAATTACACTGCAACCTTATTACCCAAAATATAGTGAACTACCATGATTGACACATCAAAGCACGAGTATTGCTTAGAAACATATAACTGCTGCAATTCAGCATCACAAATGAAAAAGAAAAGGCTAATTGTATTCAGCAACAGGCACTGTTTGTTATGCAAAATCACACACTGTCCTGACAGGTCAGGATATATGATAATCATAAATAAATTGGAATTTGTATAAGAGAAAAAAGGGACAGAGGGATACTTGTTAGCTGGCAATACCGAGACGCTGTGACGTCAACGGCGCACCACCATGCCGGTTGTTTGGTCTCATCAAGATACAGCACAGTGTAGCCTATAGTCAGCATCGTTTTTTATAAAAACAGTGTTAAGTTCCACACCAAACGAAAAAATATCACGGCATGTAAGGCAAGTCAATAAAGACAACTTCCAACGACATCATCATTTATCCTACGGGGCACGCTTAAGTCCCGGACAGTGATATTTTCTGGTTGCTGGCGGAGTTGGGTGCCAGTGATATTTGGTGGAGGATGGGAACTTGGCAGCGTCTTCACAGCGAGAGAGCGGACCAGCAGCAGTCCCTCCGTGACAGAACACCAAGCCACACTGTAAAGCCTCAAA
>VCRD01002104.1:23735-35142 GCA_006783055.1 Trinorchestia longiramus
GAGGGGGGCTTGTAAGAAGCAGCGAGGCAAGCTTCCAGCACGCTGCATTTCTGCTTGCATTCACCTGCCGGAAATGCAGACAAGAAGAAATTTAACAGTTGAATTAATGTAAAAATGTAAAGAAAATTTTAAACATTAACTTTGAATTTATAAAAAGTGTAGAAGTATATAGTTATGTTAACTTTATTAAATGCAAATTTGAAAAACGAGAAAAATAGCATTGATGAACTTCGTTCCAAAAGTTATTGTTCACCCATTAGTAACTAAATTGCCTATCAAATATCATAATTTATAGTAACTGACTACTTGAATATTTTCAATCACTTTCCATTCAGTAATAAGTTCATCATTGACCAGTTTACTGCATATGAAATATTCACGAAATAGTACATGTATTTGGTGGGTCATTTCTATAAACGTACACCAGTTACACCTCATATGAAACATCACTCCTATAGAAGTACATGCGTTAAACCTTATACGCTCCGTCACTTCTATAAGCGTGCATGCGTTACACCTTATAAAATAAGTCACTACTATAAGCGCACATGCGTTAAAGCTTATATAATAAGTCACTTGTATGAGCGCACATGCGTTAAACCTTATACGCTCCGTCACTTCTATAAGCGTGCATGCGTTACACCTTATAAAATAAGTCACTACTATAAGCACACATGCGTTAAAGCTTATATAATAAGTCACTTCTATGAGCGCACATGCGTTAAACCTTATATAATAAGTCACCACTATAAGCGTGCATGCGTTAAACCTTAAATGCTACGTCACTTTTATAAACGTACACGCCGAGGTCACCGGATATTCTTCGTCGAAGGTAGAAAGCCTTGTTTGTTGAAGAATTGCAGAGAAGATTTTTGCGGTACATTGTCCAATGTTAAGCCCTAAGACCAGCAGCATAGTCACCGAAAAAGTTAACTTCAATGAACGAATTCGCATGGTGAATAATTTTGAAAGCACTCAACGATCTACTCTTGTAGTTAATTGTTCGAAAGTTATTTGTAATTTTGCTTTGTAGTTAATTATTGTTTCATAACTCTTAATCAGAATCAGAAAATAATATATAAAGAAAATATTTTCCAGAAGCAAACGATGGCTACTTAAAGAATGTTTTATGTATGTAAACCATAGAAAGAGAAAGGATTCCTAGTTCTCTTGCTCCCGATGTCTTGTCATCACATGGGTTCACACGACCTGAAAAAAAAACTTTCAGTAACACAGAACTGTTCAAAAGGTCGAGGCAATTGAAAGTTATTCATGAAATTCAAAAAGTGCCCTATAGCTGCTATGTGTCATATACAGTGTGGCCCACGCCAATAGTCCAATATATCATTTCTCAAAATATTGCATAAAAAAATGTTTGAATGTAATATATGGCTCATGTAAGACAATGCACCTACACATTCAGTCAAAGCAACTAAACAATATCTGCCTTCGTTTGGACTCAAAGACCACGATTTGATGGTGTGGGCTCCAACTTCTTTGTATTTGAACCCAATAGAACATTTCTAGTTCATCATCAAAAGAGAACTGGGCGTACGATATGCGCCAAAAAGGAGTCTGAAAAGGAATGCGTTGCAAAAGTTAGGTTTATGAATCTTGGGTAAGCTGTACAAAATTTCGGGGCCCCAGCCAGATACATGTAGATACTTGTATATTTCATCTGATATCGTGCAAGGGTCTTTTAATTTTCAAAGAAAGGTATTCATCCTGTCCTCCACGCGAGTAACGAATTTAAGAATAGGGTCAGAGATTGGTTTCAATTTCTCCCGGTCAGATATCATCTGGTTCATGCTATTCAAGTGTTTAGGACGGTCTATCAAAACTATATCTCTACCCTTATAAGGCCTAGTAACAATAATGTTCTTGTTAGAGGCTAACTCCTTTAAAAGATCCATATCCGTTCATCTGAATATTAGTGAGAATATTTCATAGGGTTTAAAATTGTAAAAAAAACATAAGAAACTGTTTTAACTCATTCCTAAACTCTAAAAAACTATCAGATTGCACACTTTTGAGTAAACTGACCAATTTTTCGAAGTAGAGAAAGTATTTGTTAAAGTCTAATATATGAACGGGAAGACAAAATTCCAAGCCAAAGGCAAGCAGAGGAGTGACACTGGCAGGATAAAATCACAGAACTGTCGTTATGAACAACTTTTGTTTGATCATATGGCTGGAGGCTTCTTCTTCTTCTTTGTCGTGTTTATTTGGGGCTTCGAAAACTAGTCCATGTAACCCCAGGTCTGAGATGGTTGGTTGGTTGGTAGAACTGGAGCCCTCCAAAAAGGCTCCAAATAGGCTTCTGGCAAGTGTAGTGACACTCAGCCCACCAGCCTGGACTCCAACAACTGCACTGCAGCTCAGATTCTTGTCACAATCCCAGGTCTGAGGGTAGGTTAATTTTTTCTTTTGTTTACGATGTTTCCTTTGTTCCAACCAGTAAAATTGGTAAAGGGAACAGTGATAATTCCAAGGCTGGAGGCTGTTGAGCACACCAAGGCTTCTAAGTTTTTTCTTGTGGTTCACGTCTGTAGTCGTACGGAAAGTAACCATATTTTTGAAAATATTTATTTAAGTATATTTCAAGTATGAGTCAAATAAGTAAATATTTTTGAATATAGTAGATGGCTATTTTTATGTATATAATTCACTTATTTAGCGAGGATTTAAGATTTGTATCGACCTGTTATGTAAGCCTAACATGATTTAAAGAGTAAATTCATTATCAAACGGTATTGAATATAACAGATACTAACTTTAATATTGTAATACGTCCAAACCTACAACAATTAAAATAAACAGTGAGCAGATTTAACAAAACAGCATTTAAAGTATGCAGTGCTTACGCAACACTGATGCAGCGCTTATGCAACACTTGCACGACATATATTGACCACTTACGCAACACTATGCAGAACTTATGCAACACATACGCAACATTTATGCAGTACATACATACCTATGGAATATTTACGCAACATTTATGCAGTACTTGCGCATCACTAATGTAGTACTTACGCAATCCTTATGCAAAACTTACTTTGCTTATTACTAAGCGGTTTACGCTGCTCAATCAGTGATCCAAATTTCAAACTCGATCAAATACTTGCAGAACCTCTACCTCCAGACGGGGATGTGAGCAGCACACTGGTCTTCCAACAGTCTCCTATTTATACAAACATGCCCACCAAAATCGATCAGACACTGAAAAGCGCTCATTTGTGTTCATAATGAGAGCGTACAACTCATGACCAGTAGGGGACCTTCGTCTTGATCAGAGGGAATAATTCGTGTTTCAGGAGCCAATTTGCAGTATTGATTAGTTCAATTACATGAATAGGTACTCATTAAAAATCGTCACTGGAGATACCCTCGTGAAGTAGTGTCTGAATTATTAGGCACTAAACCAATCAATTAAATTTGGAGTGATGAATACAGGTGATCAAATCATGGATAAAAATGAACTTCAATCGTCGGTGTAGTTTCTCTGATTATGAATGATTCTTGTTCCGACACTCATGAGCTTTCAAATTGTATTGGTGAAAAACTTTTTTAATTTCGAATTGGAAATTTCCAAAAAGTGAGTTAAAGAGTTTGTCCATTTAAGTAATTTTGTAAACTGCGGAACAAATGGTCATCTGAAGATGCAAACTCAGGGAATTCTTCAACAGAACATGCATTAACTTCTTCAAGTGATGTTAAAAGGAGCTTTCCATCTAAAGCTTTTCAATGTTTCCATCTAAAGTTTTTATTTTTTCGACATAAATCTCTAGCAAAATGTACCACAAGAACTACTCATGTGTTCACAACGGACATATTGCTGATACCAAGGCCACCATCTGTAGCCCACCGTGCAAGCCAGCTGTGATCATGTCTAGTGTAATGCTGTGATCATGTCTAGTGGCCAGCTGTGATCATGTCTAGTGGCCAGCTGTGATCATGTCTAGTGGCCAGCTGTGATCATGTCTAGTGTAATGCTGTGATCATGTCTAGTGGCCAGCTGCGATCATGTCTAATTAAAGATAAAAAAGCTCGTACTGTAGTTGATTTTTGTGGCCACGAGACCTGTTCTAACAGAATTATTTACTTCAAGTGAGTGGCAGATCAATGGTCAAAGCATTTTATTGTCATTCATTGTCATAGTTATTCATATCAGGAGTGACAAATATTTGTTCAATAAATGAAGAAAAAAATGTAATACAAGAATGTGTTGCGTCTCCCATAGAGCTTTGAATTAAAGTAATTTCAACGATGTACATTTCCTTAGAACAACCCTGAAGAAATTAGTATGTTAGGCCAAAAAACTCACGACAGTTATTTCAAAAAGCCCTGCTGTATTTCTTGAAGGCATATGAAAATAGTGAAAAAAGATTCAGAATACTCTTGATTTAAGGACGTATATAAATAAAAAAAGTATAGGTTTTGAGACTGTCAGGCTCATGTTTTTTCAATGATTCGTCGACATAGAAGTAATACATAATTCTCACAGATGAATAATTCGTACCGTTGGCCGATCTATGAAGTGTAATAAATGTAGATGGTGCCTCTTCAGTTGTGATATGTTTGCATAGTTAATATAAACTGCTACAAGTTTATCATTTCACCATTCTATAGTGGTAATATTTATTAATAATATTTTTATGATGCACACGACATCATGAATTCTAACAGTCAGAGATACTGAGAGCAATGACACATGTCACACTGCAGTAGCAAAGAGCCTCTAATCCCGCTGCCGACATGGTTGACGCGGCTAGAAATACGGCATGGGACTTGGGTAAACAACCGAATAATTATCGAAGTAATTATCCGACCCAAGAATGGGCCCGAAGGTTCGTTCCTACAGCCTCATTCTATTCTATTCTAATGTAAGAAATGTTCATAATGAAGCAAGAATTGACTTGCAACGAGCAGTCGGTCATTTGCATCTTGTTTAAGTGACGCAAGAGTTAGAAAAGATTTGCGCTAAAAATATGTCACTCGAGTTTCAAGAATATGTAGCACTAAATCCTCATTAGATATTAACTCTAATGGTACGAAAGAAATAATGTAAATGATGGTTTGCGAGAGTCATTTAATGTTTGAAGGAAATTCTCATTCTATAGAATAATAGAGTATCGCTAATGTCAAGGATTATTTAATATTCGCTGCTAATTTTAAAAAGTTCTAAATAAAAGTATTAGTAAAATGGAATAAAAGAAATTAACATTTCAAATTTCAGAATGTACATGAAATGCCATTTGGATTCATTTCATTTACTGCAGTCGTCAACATGAATTTAATCTGAGAACATGACTCATTTTTTATTCTTTACTTTACTTCCTTTATTAAACCTATGAATGAGTCATATCATTCTGCGTGTGATGTTCATGGCTGGCAATTACAGAAAAAGGTGTTGGCTTGTTATCATTAAATAAAAAGAATAGTTCCATTGGTTTTTATTTTCCCGCCTCCACTTGACATCTTTTCATCGACATCGTCACTTGAATTGTTTATTACACTCTGTATCGTACCATAATAGTCAAATTATAAGAACGTAATAGTCATATTGTAAAAGGTATTATATCCAAGTCCTAATTCTTCTGTCTCCACGACCTTTGACGGCAATAAATTCTAGGCACTAGACTGTATGATCATAAAATATAGTCTTTTCGTTAGAAATGTTCTTGTGCATTATTTAAGCAAAATACCCATAAAAATTAGAAATGAAGAACTGCAGAAAACGTACGATGTATAAACGCTGAGACGGAAACTGAATTACTAGTCATCGTTTGCTGGAATGATTGGATACCCAAATAAATACTAATTAGCAATGTAAACTTCTTTACGAGTACGAAGTAACAAGCCATGACAGGGTTTGATTGTGCACGAGATTGCGGCACTACTCAGAAGTCCTCAATTTTCTGTAATTGGGATACAATTAAGGCCACTCACGCTCTGACTACAAAACGGTACTGATATTAGTTTTATCTGTACAATTGATCAGCTTCAGGGCACAACTGGCAGTATTTTGAGTATCTAGGACACAAGCTCATTGAGGTAAACGACTGATCAGCTTCAGGGCACAACTGGCAGTATTTTGAGTATCTAGGATACAAGCTCATTGAGGTAAACGACTGATCAGCTTCAGGGCACAACTGGCAGTATTTTGAGTATCTAGGATACAAGCTCATTGAGGTAAACGGCTGATCAGCTTCAGGGCACAACTGGCTGTATTTCGAATACGTTTTTTTTTGTAACAGATGAGATACGCTAAGTAGCTACTGTGATCAAAATCTTTAAAAAGTGTTGACACAAGTTATGTATTTCTGAGGGAGTTAGCAAAGTGTAAAGAGGCTGTACTAAATGACTAGTAGAATATCAGCTACGAGTTCAGTTATGTTTGTCTTACACTTGTTAAAAAAATTAAAAATATTGTCAAGTAAACGTATCTTCTCTTTAGAGAACGTTTTATTTTACAGGCTTGCATCAATTAAGAAATTGTGAAACTTGTATTTTAGTTTACTTTGTTTCGTCAGCTACTAGCAAAACTAGTGCTGTGCACAAACGACATTCCAAAGTTATGCGAACTAAGGCCTAAGAAAAGTTTTATGAAGGACCAAATATGAACATTTAGTAATTTATTTTTGGTTTAAATTGATAGTCATACTTCATGTTTCAAACACCGTCTCCAAGTTGTGGGATTGCCCCGTGTCATATTTCAAACATCTTTCCGTTAAGGGATTTTCATGCGTCGTATTTCAAATACCTTCTCCAAGTCCACGGATTGTCTGGCTTCATATTTCAAACACTTTCTTCTAGTCCACGGATTGTCTGGCTTCATATTTCAAACACCTTCTTCAAGTCCACGGATTGTCTGGCTTCATATTTCAAACACCTTCTTCAAGTCCACGGATTGTCTGGCTTCATATTTCAAACACCTTCTTCAAGTCCACGGATTGTCCAGTTCCATATTTCAAACACCTTCCCCAAGTGCATGAATTGTCCAGCTTCATATTTCAATCAGTTTCAAGCTCAGAGCTTCGTTATAAATCAACTAAATTATAATTTTCTGATCCCGCAATTTGTTGCAGGTTCTGCAGCTGCAGCGCTAGTGATAAACTTCTAATGTTAGTCTCAATTATTGGGACGTACGACAAGTACTGTCACAAATCACTCGTACAATTTACGTCTGGTACGATTAACACTTTTTGCTTTGCTGTTCATGTATTTTTGGACCAGGGAATGAATGGTTGCAGAGCACATTTATGATAATGAAAATATTCCGAAGTTAAAGCTTTACAGACGCAAAGAATTTAACCACAATAATGAATTTTTAGATGATCATGAATTCATGAAATGATGATCAAATAATGAATGGATAATTGAACTTCAGGGTTAAGTGCGTTCATCTGTTGGAATTCGAATTCAAATCGTTTTTTTAAATCAAGAACTTAAAACAATAAAAAATTGTCAGCCTTTCTTTCTACAACATCCTCAAAATACCGAGAGTAAAATTATAAATTATTATTCAGGCTCACATAAGAGAAAAAACTTCCCTGGAGTTCATGTTTACGACGAAATACAACGGGATTTAACCATGCAATTTGCACGGTACCACATTAGGTACAAGATACCACGTAATGTACACGATACTACATAATGTACAAGGTACCACGTAATGTACACGATACCACATAATGTACAAGGTACCACGTAATGTACACGATACCACATAAGGTACAAGGTACCACGTAATGTACACGATACCACATAAGGTACAAGGTACCACGTAATGTACACGATACCACATAAGGTACAAGGTACCACGTAATGTACACGATACCACATAAGGTACAAGGTACCACGTAATGTACACGATACCACATAATGTACAAGGTACCACGTAATGTACACGATACCACATAAGGTACAACTGATGAGCTCATGTACAATAAATAACACTGTACGTATACGTAACGTATTTTACTTGTAAACTCACTATACTTAAGATCGCTTGCAATGAGTCTTATTGATAATCAAATTCTAGCTCTAATATTTTCATTCGAAAGCCTCTACGACTTTTTTTTCCAGCCACCAGGATTTATTCATGGATGAAGAAATTACTAGAAATAATTCGAGTGAAACTGTTCCCTTGCTGGTATTTATAAATATTCCCGATGTTTATAAATTATATTCATGTATGTATATACTGCATGTAGGTTATGTATTCACAAAAGTCATATAGTATGAGTATGTTTCGTACTTCTACGTATAATAATAACGACGCATAATAAATAATAACTTATAATAAATAATAACGTATATACATTATAACGTATAATAATAACAACAGGACTGCGTACAAGAACTGGGAAACCGTTTTTTTACTCCTTTCTTAACCCATTGCAAACCACAGACAACAACTGTCATTACTTTAACAGAATGCTAATAAATAAACAAACATAGCATCAGTATCGGTATTCCTATGAACTACTGCTTTTCCCCACGTCAGATAGATGCTCCAGATTTTAAATTTCTACGCTGATGAGTAACCGTCTAGTTACGACATTATTTCAAATTTTTGAACAGGTGAGTAACCATTTAGTTACGACTTTAACAAAAAAATTTGTCATCAGAAGTTATTTAAAATTCCTGCGCAAATAGATGGGTTGACGCGTTGTGCGGTCGCAATAAACTTTACGAAAGGGAAACAATCATACCATCGCACATGATGAAGTGACACCTCACACAACGAAAGTCAATTTTGCTCTACCATTTTCATACCTGTAATTCATTTGAATTGTTTGAATTACAGGGAGCTAATGGCTAAACTAGCACTTTTTTATTTTTTTTATGAAGAGAACAGAGTAAGCGAGACACAAGTTGTAAAAGTTGCGCTGTACCTGCTCAGGAAAACAAATCTTAATTAAAAATTGTAATGTTATAATGAGGTTAATGTAAGTCATCATCCTGAAATTATGAAAATTGAATATTTTCTAGCATTTCTGTATTTTTGGGTAGCATATAATAAAATATACAACGTAAAACTTCATAAAACAACGTAGAACTGTATAAAACAACGTAGAAATGTATAAAACAACGTAGAACTTCATAAAACAACGTAAAACTTCATAAACCGACGTAAAATTGTAGGAAACAACATAGAACTGTATAAAACAACGTAAAACTTCATAAAACAACGTAAAATTGTAATAAAGAAAGTAGAACTGCAGAAAACCAATCAGAATTGTACTCGTTCAAGCTCCACTTCTACCTGGATATGAGAATACTATAATCTAAGTACATAAAAAATATTATGCAAAATAAATATAGGAGCAACTATTGGAGTAGTGTGCCATTTAAGGAACATCTCACCAGCATTTATACCTTGGACGAGAGAATATTTTAGACATACCATAACCGAATATGTTGATAGAAAATAAAATACTATTGAACAGAGAACCATTAATTATCAAAGGGCTTAAAGGCATGATCAGAGTAAAAACTGATCGAAATACCTCGAACAATCCAATTTAGTGCATACATAAAACTATAATTTTGATTTAAAAAATGTACTTTATGTATACAAACGTTCAAAAACATACAACTTTATCTTCAAACTAACGTTCCTTGAAAAAACGCGACTAAGATCGTTCATAATTCCTAATTTATTCTATACACGGTCTCTCATTTCCTTAACATGACCCAGATTCTTTAACAACCAAAGCTTTAGACATTTCATTAGAGTACATTGATGAAGGATATGTATATGCATAGATTTAATTTTATGAATAATCGATAGCATAGCAGATCCCTATTCAAGCAAGCACTTTTGTATTCATTATGCAACATCAAAAAGGTCCCATATAATAGTTCATTAGTCTTCTTTTTCACTACAAAAGAATCCATTAGTAAATTCTTTCTAGAAGTTTCAATGGACAGAGGTGTATAAAAATTCTCGTAACTCACACTAGCACAAGTGTTGCAAGTAGAACGTCTCTTGTATCTATAAAAGATAAGTCCACAGTCACCTTTTGTGTCAGTACGCACGTTGCCTCAGGTTGACTCTCACGATCTAGGTAAAATTGATTATTTTAAGGTACTGAATCTGAAGTTATTTCCCAAGATTTCCTCAGGCATGAACAAGAGAGACTTGTAGTTTCCTGCATGAATGTCTGTTTGACTTTCGCCATGCCATAACAATTGTCGGTACTTTTTTCAGAAAATGGCCTCAAAAAACTTGAATGAAAGTTTTCTGGTTCTGTAGATAATTTTCCTAATTAAATTTTCAATTTTTTGAACGTATATGTAGCTAGAATTAGAAGTATATCTCTAGTCAAAACAGAATTCAATTGGTTATTGCTTGCTCTATGTTTTAATTTCAACATTGTTCACCAATGTGTGGATTTCTATAAGCTTTTCTTTCACAGTTGGGACTCTCATGGAGAACCATAAACCTTATCGGATGAGATGTTCTTCTTTGCCTTATCAGTTTATAAAATTCCTGTTTCATCCAGACTTGACACAACGCTTCAGTCAAGGATTGTCTGTCATTGAGCACAGAAGCGTTGGGTTTAACTATCAGATGTTATTTTTTTGAGCAGAAAATCTAACGAAATCAGACTACAACTCTCCGTAGATTTCCATCGCCAAGGACTAAAATGGTGAGTTTTTTACGCGGAGATTGTTTGCAGGGATTAGTTTATAATCATTTTTCAGTCATTTGGCCTTTAAATCAATTTGAAGTATTTAAATTGAACACATCTGAGTTTAGTGAAATAATCCCACCGTATAACTACAGTGACTACAGAATGTGACTGATTTTTTGTTGGCGGGAAAATAGAGGAGTTGAGCGAGCAGAAAAGGGTTAAGAAATCCATCTTTGTTAGAAAAAATATCAATTCAGGCTAGAAGTATATAAATGGGGTAGTAAGTTAAGGTACTAACATCCATGAAAGATTTTTTCCCAATTCGACATGCATAGAAAACACGTCTGGTATTTAAAGATTGGAACGTAAAAGTAATATATCATGACAATTATTGGGACTAAAATTAAATGAATTTCAAGCATCACCTTTTATAAACCCTATAGTTTTTGATATTTTCTATTATTCTGAAAATAGCATCAAATTGTCGGAAAGTTTCTTTGTCACCGTTTTAACGAAGGAAAATTATCGATTTAAAAAAAATGGCACCAATCTTTGCACAACGCAAGACAATTGCAAGACGGTTGTTTCTTTAATTTATTGTATACGCCCAGGGAAAAACATCAGTGGTGGCAGTGCTGCTCGTGGCAGCGCTGTGTGCACAACAGCCACAGGCACAGAATTTGGCGGACCTGATCCCACTGCTTGTCTCTAAGATCAGCACGTAAGTCGGTCATGAAATGGCAAAAATCCAACTAGAT